>NDGN011522641.1:1748-17179 GCA_002564285.1 Tympanoctomys barrerae | reverse complement strand
TTTTTTAGTTCTTTATAAATTCTAGAAAGCAGACCTTTGTCTGAGTGCTTATTAGTTAAGATTGTTTTTTCAAATTTGTGGGTTGTCTCTTCACTTTGTTGGTAATTTTTTTGACATGCAAAAATATCTCAATAAGAGGAGGTCCCTGTTGTTAATTCTTTCCAGTGTTACTTGTGCAATTTGATTTTTGTTCATGAACTCTTTGCCTACCCCTATGTCTTCAGGAGTTCTTTCTACTTTCTCTTCCAGGAGATCGAGTGCTTCTGTTTTAATATTTAGATATTTAATCTATTTTGACTTTAGCTTACTGCATGGTGATAGACCTGGGTGAAGTTTTAGTTTTTGCCATGCAGAGAGCCTCTTTTTATTCATTGAATTAAGAGAATGTAGCTGTATATCTATCCTATTTTGAATATGCTAATACAAATGGTTATTCATTTGTATTCCTCTTTTTGTTTAGTTTTGCCAGAGATAGGTATTTCATTGTCATTTAAATATTGTAGGTGCGTGAATTCAGCAAAATATTCTAATATAGTCCAGTAGTCCACATGGTAATGTGTTTTCTGTAAGACTGGCAATGACAGAAGTTGTTGTCCTGAGCTCTTTACAGCCCAGCATACCAACATGGCTTCACCCCTTATACATCATTTTCTTAACTTTCTGCTGGATTGTTAAGACCAAGATAAAGTAAGACCTAAATAACAAGAAATGCAATTTTTTTGTCTGATAAGGTCAGTCAAGTCCCCTCAGAATTTATCCTGAAATCTGTATCACAGTTTGTAGATCCTTTGTCAGTGTCAGCCATGTGGGTGAGTCACGGCCATTCCTTGACCAATTTGCTCTCTGTGAGAGCCTGAGAGAATGTTTTCTCTCCATGTGACTCTCCTTAGGCACACTCTATATTGCTCTACTAACATTCTTCTGTGGCCCCATAATCTTTTCTAAGCCCCCCTCAGGCCCTTGTGCTTGTCAGTGAAGCATTTATTCCACTGAGCCATCTCCCTGGCCCCCTACCCCATAATCTTGATCAGAAAATTTGGGACACAACTGAGTTACATGATGTTGCAGTATAGGTTCTCCTATGTCCTGAGTCCTCACTGACCTTGAAAAGCTAGGTCCAAAATGTTAACTGACCTTGTAGCCCTTCTTCTTTTTTTCTCTTATTTCTTCTATATCCTGATGGACTTGTTTCCTTACTTCAGTTACTATCATTTCAGAAATTTCGGATGTGTGATTTCTAAGTTCTTGCATGTCTTTGTCTCCCAGATGTTTTCTGGCGGTAGGATTGAGATTGCCTTTTGCTCTTGCAATTGTTTTGGCATTTTCAAAGCTCTGAATCATCACCCAGAATTAGCATTGGTGGGAGAGCAGTTCAGCATGATCAGTAAGGTTTCCACTATAGTGTGGCGCAGGCTAGTCCTCACCATGGCTGTCAACAAAGCTTCAGTGTAGTTAATGGGTGTGGGCTGGATTCACCAGTATCTAAGAGCTGGCCCAGAATCTTCCTACATTCTTAAAAGGTGGTACTGGTGCCAGCACAAGCTGTATGTCTTTGAGGTCAAGGGACACAGCTCACCAGTGTCCTTCAAGCTTCCAAGAATCCTCTAAATTTCTTGAGTGATTGGACCAAGTGCCAGGAAAGCTTCATGCCTGCACTTTCTGTGCCCACATATTGCAGCTTCCAGAGTCCTGCAGGCTTCCCAGAGTCCTTAAAAGTTCTTAAAATGTTGAGCCTGCACCAGCAGACACTTCATACTTTGGTGATGGTGCATAAGGGTCAGGGTTTACCAGAGTCCTGTGGGCCACCCTGTGTTGTGATTTTGTAAATCTTTTTCTAATTGTTGCAGATATGATGAATTCAAAACATATTCTCAAAGAGGTAATAGTTTTTTTTTTTCCAGCACTGGGGATTGAACTCAGGACCCTGCGCTTGCCAGACAAGTGTGGTTATTCTACTGAGCTATCTCCCAGGGCCCAAAAGGGTAACAGTTTTAAATGTCAATTTCAACTTTAAATCCAAACAGTTCATATTACAATAAATATGAGTAAAGGTAATGGTAAACATACAATAATTTAGACAAATTTATGAATTGAAAGAAACCAACATTATTATTTTTTAAATTATTTATTTTTATTTATTTGGTACAAAGTCTTGCTTCACAGCTTGGACTCTTAGTGATCCTCCTGTCTCAGACTCTCCAGTGCTGAAATTATAGGCATGTGCTTGATTTTGTTCACTGGCCCAGCATGCCCAGGGTTCTGGGGCTGGCATGACATGTGTTACTAAGGATTTCACCTGGGTCCTTCTGCTTACCAAGGAAGCACTTAGATCACTGAGCTCTTCTCCCAGCCCCTCAAAACCAACATTATATTTGAATTTATTGTCATAGCACCACAGGTATGTCAATACCCACATATCTTTATCCATTAGAAAAGAAACAATGAAAGCCTGCTTACTAATAATGAGTGAACTGTAAGTGATATAAAATAATCAAACAAAAAGTGAAAAAGGAATAAAAATTCCCTTTTACCACAAAGGCAATACAGTGTACCCCTGTAAAGTCCCAGTTCAGGATTTGTGGCCTCAGTCATTCCAGATTTTTCCTTAGAACCTACCTAATAATTGCTCGCAGAAACTCTTGTAACTTCATGGAACCTGCAAGTTTCCTCCACAACTGAATTATTGGTGGGAGATTTGCAAGCTGCCAACCTGAGAGCACTACTCAGGTCTCCTTGATGCTGACTGACTGTTACCAGTAACCTACCTCTAGCAGATCTGTTAGCTTCCCACATGATAACTGGTTGCTCTACAGAATGTTTGTAGCTGTCTTGGGTGTTCTTGGTTTTATTATTCTTGTAAAAGCCCTAGGATCCCTAAGGTGCTTCCAAAACAGCCTAAAACTTCTAAGGCTTTATTAACACAGTATCTTATTAAATTATTTCACTGCAGGAAAAATAGGATAGTGTTTAAACTATAAAAATAGGCATTTTTTTGACCATATTTGAAATTCGCATTTTTTTCACAATTCATGGGTGTTCTAAGAATGTAACCACTATGAATTTTGGAGATCCTATGTAGCTTAGTCATTAACTTTAATATGTTGCATTGAAAGTCTTTGTTCCCACTTGTGACATTTGTAAAAATGCAGTTGATATACAGTTTGGTGATATGAAACTATATTTGGCTCTTAGATCATATTCAATATGTTCTTGGGAAAATTAAATCCACCAGTCTATCTCCATTAGTAAATCAGCACAGTGCAACTGTAAATCACCCAGCTCTTTCTACTATAAGAGATGAAGATATCACAGACTGTGTTCCCATAAACTGCTAGTAAATGGATCCAGATTTCATGGAGGACGTCGAGTCAATCAATCTTTAACAGGCAGAGTTTCAACATGAATAAAAAGACTGAGCCAATCTGATAACTAACAAAAAGAATTTTTAGAAAAAAAAATTAAATTTACTTTTACATTTCTGTTAAAATTGGGAGTGATGGCAAGTAAAGATATTTTTATAAATAATTTGGCTTTCACTAAATTTTGAAATAGAGTCTATCTGTCAGTTTGAATATGGCTTTTCTGAGTTAAGTCCATTTTGAAAAGTAGCTGCCTAAATCTTTAAAAATGGTGTTACATTTTAGTAACTGCCTTATTTTATCTTTCACTTAACTAGCTGCTATAGTAATATAATTTTTTGGGCTAAAATTTACATTGTGAAAACTACCTGCCTAGAAAATTTCATCTAGACAACCCAAAATACTGAGTACTATTTGCCAAGAACTCTGATTTCAACTTCGCTCTAAGCTTACCCTGCTATGAAAGATAGCAAGATGCAATCTTTGTACTCTTGGAGCTTCTACAGCAACGTTAGATGAATACACCAAAGTATAATATTGTGTTGTTTGCGGTATGATATGAAAAGTATAAATTAAGTGTTCAGGTAAGACTCATGGCAGGAAATCTTTCCAAGTTGAAACTCAAAGATCAATTTGAAATTAGTCATATGAATATGAGAGATGAAGGTCTTATCAAGGAGAATAAGGAAAAATAGACATAGAGGGTGTGTGGTCATTCAAGGCATTGGAAAAAGATCTATGGGGCTGGGGCTAAATGTGGTGTGGAAAAAGTGACAGAGATCAATGACCAAGGTAATCTCTGAGTATAAAAATGTACTGTTAGACAGCTCAAGGAGTTTGAAATATTGCAAAAGGCAAGCAAATTTCACAGAAGAACAGTAAATATCCTAGAGCATAGTTGTAGAGAGATAATGTTGCAATCTAGAAAATTGGTTGTGTGGAAATAGAGCACATAACCAGGAAAGCAGGTGAACACTGAGGTTTAGGTAAAGATGATGATATGTGGAACAGGGATTTGATGGCAAAGTTGAAGAAATGTGAAGGAGGCAACGGTGACTGTGGTCAGTAATGTACACAGGTCATCAGTCCAAGTAGCAGAATAGTACCTTTGCTATTTCCTGGCTTAGTGATTGTGGCAAGACTAAGGTAAAAAAAAATAATGAATTTACATTTAGACAAGTTGATCTGAAATGTCTGTGGGATACATTGGTTGTATGCAGCTAAGTATGCTAAATATACGCATGTGGAGTATAGGAGAAAAGCTGGGGTTGTTAATGTACATTTATAAGTTTTCAGGATTACATGGCTGTCTAAGCCATAGGAGTTCTGGGATGATCTAAAAGCAGAATTCAGTGAGAAGAAAATACTGAGCAGGAACGTGGATACTTCCTGCTGCGACTCACACTCCTTGTATTATACTCCTCTTCTATACTCCTGGTGGGAAGATTCACAAAAGGTATCAGATCCACAGTGTTTCAAATTATTTTGAAGAGAAATTAACAATATATGGAAAATAGAAAGCTCAAACCACAGAAACCTAGACTGCACACACAAAAGGGAAATGGTTTGACAGATGATTTTTTAAAAGAGGATGTTGCTGAGCTCGTGATTCCGAGTCCACCAAAAGAGTGTATAAGCATGAGATAATAATCTTGTATCTCTGTCACAGATACAACTAACCAGTAGAACTTAAGAACGTGAAACTAGATTAGAACTACTGAGTGGTTTCTAATGAAGCCTTTTTGATCCACAATAAACTCTAGGGTTTGCTATAATTTGACTATAATTATAATATAATATATAATTCAGTAACAGTAAAAAAGTCTTTTGTATAACTTCATGAAGTGCTCATTCACATGTTTTTCTATAATTCTAAAGAAACTTTTTGCATATTTTATTACAGATTAAGCAAACACTAACAAATATTTTTAGATAGCTACACTGTTTTATGATTTTAGAGTAGTCTCTCCATTTACAGTAATTGGCTAGTTTACAGCAAATGTATCAAATATTCTATAGATTTTGAGAAGCCTGGAGGTCTTTTTAGAAAATAAGTACTTGATAAATTAATGTGTGCAATAGCAATAGGACACTAGTCATATAAGTGATCCCAGCCCTGCTTGGCATAGTAAAAATATTAAATTATAGTTTAATTTATAGATTTTATTTGTTGAAGCTATTGTAGATATAGTTGCCATATAGGTGTTAGCAGATGTTACCAAAGATTTCTACTAGGCAAAAACAATTTAGGAATCAGTTCTAAGTGAATTTGTTTTACCCATGGGAAAGATTTATCCTGCCAATCAAGCTAGAGGAAGGCAGGGATCTGGGCTTGGCCTAAATTGAAGGGAAGATCTTTTGGAAGCCTCCATTATTACATTCTTTTACTAACTTTTTGTTCTCTCTGTTTGTATGTTGTAACATTTCTTATCTCTAAACAGAGATGTCTCTTTTCCTCTTGTTCTAGTCTTCTTTTGAAAGAAAAAAAGGTTTTTTTTTTTCTTATTACCTTCTCATCAGTTCTAGCACATGAAATGATGAAAGTGTCAGAGTAATAGTAAAGCACATAATAGGCAATGATATTGTGTCTTTTTTCTGAGGTTAGAGACAAAAATTGCCTCAGGCAAGTCACTTGACATGTCATTCATTAGACTGTGACCCAGCAGGAGTCACTTGACATTTGCTAGGACTCTCTCGCTCAGAATAGACCCCCATGCAGCTTGTCATAGGGACAACTAGTGACATCCAAGTCCCACCCCAGAGATTCAGGCGAGTTGAAAGTGTGAGAAATACCTTACTCGTCAAAATGAGCTTTCAGGGTTAATTGGGAAAGTTTTGCAAAAATGAATTTAGGTCTACCATGAAAAACCACTCTTAATTCACTTTTGTCTCCTTTACTTTTAGAGGCCATTTAAAATTTTTGTTTTGTTTGTTTTTTTAAATATAGTTCTATTAATTTGGTTCAAAGCATTTGCTTTTGTTGGAATAAATATAGGTGTTAGAGAAGGAATTAAATATAATTTATAAGGAATGGAGCAAATACAGGAACTTGTCCATGGCTGATTTTTCAGTGTGTGAATATTCTAGGTAAGAGTTCAGGAGGTATTTCCTTATGGACTATGGACTCTTTTGCTTTGCAAGCATCAGAACATTTTTCCTTGGCAGCATTAGCTCTATATTTTAGTCTTAATTAGTTGTAGAGATAAAGATTTTTTAATTGAAATAGAAAAATAAAGAGGAAATGGATAAAATGTGGGTGTTCCTGAGGCAATTTGCACAAAACACCAAGCTGATGGAGACTGTCTATACCAAGGCAGGCGTAACAAGAAGGAAGAGGATGCGGGAGTTGGTGTCAGAATTTGAGGTTGGTTAACAGCATCATGCTGCTTCCCTTAGCCAGACTATGTCTCTGTGGAGAAGGCTGTACTCCAGGAGGAGGAAAGGAAGAGTTTTGAGAAAGAAGCTAGGTGCTCTGCTTGGGGAAAAACATGATATATGTTGGTTAGATGAGTGGTGTTGATGGATGTTTTAATTCTGAAGACATCCATTCAGCTACTTTATTTAGAGCAATGGGGTGATAGCTCTACTTACTTTTTCTCCTTTTTACCCTGGAGTCCTTACCACCAGTGGGGGAGGAGAGGAGGCTCTCACTTGTACCATTGTTCCAAGTCTACTGCCAGACTTCTTGATTGAAACATTTAACTCATATCTACCCTTTGTGATAAAATTCAAATTTAACCTAAAGTTCATGGTCTTTAAAGTTCTACGTTTTATTCGTTTTCTTTTCTTCCTTGTTGCTAGTTATACTCTTGTATTCTTGCTTATTCAGAATGCAAATGTACCCATATTCCCATACCTCATATTCTCTTTTTCTCCTAGAATGCCCTTTTACTACCATGTGTAGTACAGTAATTTACTAGTAATTTGGTTGAGCTCCTCTCCCTGTGAAGCCTTGTCTGACCTGTTAGTCTGAAGAAGACAGCTCTTCCATATATTCCCATCATAGGGCTTTCACGATATAAGTCATCAGGTTTTGTTTTTTTATTCTTTTTACATTCCCTATTTATTTTAAATATCCTGGAAGGAGGGACTATGTCCTTTTATCTGTGATACTTTTACAACTTCCATCTAAGGCAGATTCTAAATAACTGGGGTATAGAAATAATGATGTTACAACAATGACATTTATGAAAGATAATATGTTGAGTAAGAAGCTTTTAAAGCTTGTGGAGTTTCTGTCTCATTTCTTTTGGTTTGCAAGAATAAATGAACATTCAAGTGTTATAGATTTAATGGACAAAGTTAGATTACAGTCGAGTACATATCTTTGGAATGTTCTTGTCCCAGAGCTAGTCTAGAAATGTTATCTCTGTCCTATTGTCCTGAGTTCTACTATGTGGTGCAGAAAACATGGATACAAAAATGCAGTTTTTTTTACTTACCTTAACTCATCTATGCTGAAAGATAAAAACAATTTGGTAAATGCTGACACTGAAAAGATATATTAATTTAAAAGCATGCTTCATGGCAGTGTTTATAAAAACAGTTGTATTTTCAATGTATGTGAATGCAAATGCCCATATTTTACCAGGGAATACAGTTTTCTAAATCAAATATTATAATAGGACTGAGATAGTTCCCCCAATTTTTCTAATCTGTCTAAAGTTCCATTGAGCTTTTTCTTTGAATTTCAGTGGTTCGTTTGAAAAAAATTAATATAACAAAGGAATTTGATTATGACATCAAAAGTAATCAGTATTTTTCTTATCTTTATATGGTATAAAGTTTGCAGAATAATAGGTTTTGCTAAGTAAAATTAAGACACTCTGTAAAATGTCCAATTTTCTGAGTGTCAAATCATATTTTGTATAAATAGAAAATCAGTGAAGCCATCTGTGCATTTTGTTTCTGTGCAATATAACTAATTCTGAATTCTAACCTCATTTGGTAAGCCATGGAATTCTGAATTATAAATTTGAATAAGAGTCAGAAATTTTTACCTAAATGTAACATATATGTATATAATTAATAATATATAGGTAATAATTTATTTTCCTGAGGTTATTAAACAAATATACATATTGCATATATACATATATATGCATATATGCAGAAAAATAATATGTCAAATGATTTTATTTTTAGTTATTTATTTTTAACGTTTTAGGTACAGGGTCTCACTATGCAGATCAGAGTCCTAGTGCTCCTCCTGTTTTCAGCCTCCCAAGTGCTGGGATTATAGGCACCTTCCACTATGCCCAGTCACTGTCTTAGTGTGCCCTAGGCTGAGACCAGCACGGCACATAGGGGATGGAAACCCAGTCACTGCACTCTGTCTAAGCATGTGCTTTAGTCCACTGAGCTATCTGGTCTGCCCTGATTTTACTTTTAAATCAAATTATCTCAACTCTCTAAATAATTCATTTTATATTGGGCTAAGATTTCATATATATATAATAAGTATATATATATATGAATATATATATATATATTGCAATACATATATTTTTTAAATAACCTCAGGAAAACAAACTACTGTTTTTGAATTAATGCAACAAATTTGCTGTAAAAATTCCAGCAGTGGGCCAGGGAGATGGCTCAGTGGAATCAGCGTTTCCCTGGCGAGCGCAAGGGCCTGAGTTCAATTCTGATTCTGAAAAAAAAAAAAAAAAAAAAAAGAATTAAATAAATAAATAAATAAATAAATAAAAATTCCAGCAGTAACATTTTAATATCAGTATCTTCAAAACACAAACATCCGAAAATATGTTTGAAGATTATTTTGTAAAAGTTCAGGTTTTAAACTACAATCATGCCTGTTAAAATTTTCAGAGGTGTCCCTCACCCACTATAGCTTAATATATGAGCACAAAGAACAATCTGTGTAATGTACTGTTTTTGTGACTGTTACTTCATGAGTATAGTTAAGTTTGTCTTCAAGATCCTGATACAGATAAAGCTTTCTCTGTTTCACATTGTTAACCTCCCAAGAAAACACTCTCCTCAGTTTCATATACACACTTATAAACAATTATTATGAAGTCATCACAGAAAAATAATTTTCTTCTAGTTGTCTTAAAATTATTTACTGTTTTTCCTCCTAATTAGACAGGAAAACTAAGAACATCTGTAATAATTTAAATTTTGTATAAAGGAAATAAAGAAAAATGTGCATTTTCAGTTTGAAAGTTTGTTCAGTCTCTCTTGGAATTTCTGCTCAAGCTTTAGTGTCATTTGGTTTCAGGATGGGTATTCAGTGTTTCTGGGTGCTACAGGGTTTCCTTCCTTTGAGGCCCAGCTCCTGCTGGTTGTGAGCCAAAACATCTGCAGTTCTGGTTTTACATCACTCTGGGATGCAGTCATTATTCTTTTTTTTTTTTTTTTTTTTGAACCGGGGATTGAACTCAGGCCCTTGCGCTTGCCAGGGAAGCGCTTATTCCACTGAGTCAACTCCCTAGCCCCTTGCAGTCATTATTCTTTTTCCTCATTGAACAAGCACAACCTGCTAACACAAGGACTCAAGTTATTATTCATTTTGTGCATATGTCACTATTCATGCAGAAATCATTTATGGCAATTGGCAACAGTATAGGTTATTTACAAATATTTTTATTATTTTATTATGAAATAACCTGTATCTATTTTAATATTATTATATAATATTAACAATATTAGTGCAATATAAAATATCTACATATGGTCTTATTAGTACATCATTGTGAATATCTCAATGGAGCACAAAGTAATAGAGTATTATTAAAAACTTTAAGAGGTAACTAAATAAAAACTTTCTCTCACAGAGTTCCTTAGTAACTATGAAATAAAATTTGAATGTGTTTTTAAAAAATAATACCTCAAAATATTTCATACTATGAATTATGGATACCTGCAAGCTACTCCCTTGACAGTAGATTTTGGCAAAACTTCCTTTTGGTTGAAGAGTAAGCCCATAATCATTTCAAATTGTAGCCAGAGCAGGTGACAGGAAAAGTGAATGCCAGGAATTGAGACTGGGAACACAAAAGTGGAGCTTCAGATAGGGTCTTTAGGATATTACAAGGTCTTTTTTTCCCCCCATAATTTTATTGATAAATAGTAGCAAATCAAATTGGTAGGACAGTTTCAATAATTAACACACTGCATACATTCCTCCTAGTAGATAATTGCTGTACAAGATGCGGACTTGACATCCTGTTCACAAACACCATTAGAACAAATCACTCTATTCCTTAAGAGAATGTAACTATTTATCTATCCTAACCACTTTGAATACACAGATACAATCGTCTTTATACCACTTTTTTTTGTTAAGTTCCATTATTTGAATATTATAGGTGTGTAAATTCAGCAAAATATTCCAAAAGAGTCCAGTAGCCCATAATACAAGGTCTTAATCAGTGCTATTAAGGTGCAATTTATTTTCCAGCTACAAAGAAATGTAGTTGGAAAACTGGATCAATGCTTAAATTACCCTAAGTTCCTTTTGATTTTTTTTTTTTTTTGTGTGTGTGTATTTGGTACAGGGTCTCACTGAGCAGCTGGGACTCTTAGTGATCCTTCTGTTCTCAACCTCCCCCGTGCTGGCATCACAGGCATGAACCACCACATCCAGTTGAGGTAGCCGGTCAGTGTGCTGGGGCAGGGCTGGTGCAGCAAGTGTTGCCGGGGATTGAACCCTGATCCCTTTGCTAGCAGACTAAGTGCTTAGTCTGCTGAGCTAGCTCACCAGCCCATCCTTTTGATTTAAAAGTAAAGCTTATGTGGTAAGATTTTATATCAGGGTAAAGGAAAATAAAATATTAACAAATGTTTTGGGCTTACATTTGAATAGCTCTCAAATTTAAGTCAATATTTAAGTCATTTTCAAATGTTGAATTCCACTTTGAATCTCTAGAAGTTCTTGGGGCACTTGGTTTTTGCTTCTCCATAATAATATAAATTGCATGCATAGTGCAGGTACTGGACATGTGTTAAGAATTTTAGGCTGTCTGTTCAAACAGTTGAAAATTGTAACTCTGTGATGTCCACATATGATAATAAATTTTTCTCATATGAATAAAGTCAATATGTAGGTTCTAGATGGATAAACTGAGTCAAAGCAGATCTGATTTTACTACCTCTTCTGATTTGAATTCCTCTGCATACTTTGATTTTAATTTATTGTTAAAGAAATAGAACCTCTACTTTAAATCAGTGTTATGGATTGCATGTATCTATTGTCCCAGAAATGTTACTTACTTCCTATTACATCCTATGTCTGAGTACCCAAGGTGCAGGTGGTACAGTGGATTAAGTCAGGATTCATCACCAGTGAGGTTTAAAGTAGATATATTAAGTTGTAAGGAAAATTCAGACATGCATGATATATTCAAGTGAATCCTAAGTTTTGTTTCTTCTTCCTTTCTTGTTTGTCTTGGAGGGTTACTGTGAAGTTTGGGTCTCTGGAGACATTTCTTTTTCCTGTCCTTTGATGCTTAAACTATTTTACTTAAGTTCAGAGACAATTATATTGCTGGCCTTCATTTCTTTCTTTGGAGCTGATTTTCTCTTGATTGTAAATTTGTCACTGGGGAATCCTTTTCTTCCTTTAGGCCAAACAGCTGTTTTTATTTTATTTTTCTTTTCTTTCTTTTTTTCCCATTAAGAAGGTCAAGTTGCTTTAGAGAAATACTTCAGTTCAGTATGTTCTTTTCTTTTTATTAAGATGCACAACATGAAATACAGATAATATTTGGGTTGCGTTTCTGTAGACTTTATTTAGTAGTACTGATTTAATTATTTTTACATTTTCAAATGGTAGCACCACTTCAAATTTTCACAAAAAGCATGGTGCATAGCTTATTGCAACTAACCTATTATAATCTGAAAATATGGACAATACATTATTAGCCATGTGTGGTGAGTTGCTAAAGAGAATCCTTTAGTTTTTGCTCCTAGTTTGCTGTCCTTTCATATTCTCTTTATGAGTTCTTGTGTCTGATTAGTAAAATTCACTAAACCAAAGCTCAGTTCAGATGCTATTTGTGTCTTAGCACTATCTATGTCATTTATATAGTATCCAATATCACTTAACTCAATGACTTATTATATCTCTGCGCTGTAGAACATAAGAGCTACCTTGGGATGAATGTATGGATGATATTGGAATTAATGACTGGCAACAGGAGTGCTGTTCAAGTGTAGAGAACTGTCTGAAGAGGAAAAAAAACCCCACTAGTTTGCATTTAACTGACAAAAAGACACAAAACAGTGGAACTTACAGAAGTTTATTATATCTTTTTTAAAGCAAACTTAGTGCCCAGTCTGAATGGTCTTACCCTCTTCTTTCTTTATAAAGGGAAATGAGACAAATACATCTGTGAAAATGAATCCATTTACAATTCATTCCTTTCTTCCCTTCATTTCTTTCTTCCTTTCAAGAAATTGGTATATAGATTACTTTAATTCACTAGGATGTTAGAAATAGATTCACTTTTATGTTGGATAGAAAAGCATATTTTGTTTTCCTGTAGCTTTATAATCATACCTCCAGATATGAGCATAGCTAGGTAGGAAAATCAAAGGATACATTTGCTGTACGAAATACCTTGTTATCAATCTATTTTTTTTGTCTTTCTAAAGTTTCTGAGATCGATATCCTTATAATTTCAAAAGGTTATAGATCAAGAATTGTGAGAAACAATGGGATACTAGAAATGTGGAGAGTTTATTATTTCCTTCTCTCCACTAACACATAAAAGAGAGAAATTGTATGTATGATCGAAACCATGTGAGTCGCTAAATGCCAGCAACGTTTAGTAGTTTTAACTAGACACAGAGTAAACCAGGCTAAGAAAAGACACTTTAAGTTAATATACTCATTAGATCCAGTATCACAGGTAACTGTAATAAACAATGATATTTCAACAGTGATATTGGTAGTTCCAGAGGATGAATAATTTATCAAGTTGACATGTGCCAGCTCAATTAATAATTGATCTGAAAGTCATGGTGGCAGGATATTGGAAGAGATAGCATAGGAATATAGATACAAATCAAGAAAGTTGTCCTAGTATTTAACAAAAAATAATTAGTCTTAGATAGGGCAAAGTTATTACTATCATAGGAAAGAACTATAATTCAGGGTGCAGAATCTGGCATTGTGTCTCACAAGTTGATGAAATACACAAAATAGAAAAGAAGAAAATGCACGAGGATATGAATAATTCAGAATTATTCATATTTCTAATACATTTTTCTTTCAATAAAGAATAGATATACATACAAACATTCATACATGCATGTGAAGAAAAAAAGCATTCACCAGGAACTAGAGAAAAATAAAAATAAATAATAAATACAAAATAGATCACTTTTGTGGTGGTTGATTGGAGCTTATTGAGTAATAAGTTGTCTGTTCTTGATTCCTTGATGAAGCAACACACATTAGCTATCCAATTGCTCACAGGATTTGATACAAGATGAATCTGTTCAGTTATGACTTTTTTTTTTGTGGTACAGGGGATTGAACTCAGGACTTTGCGCTTGCCAGGCAAGCGCTTATTCTACTGAGCTATCCCCCAGCCCCTTAACTATCTAATCGGAAGTTGCAATATATTACTAAGTTGTCTTGATTGAGAAAGCAGCTTAGACTCACACTGTGCATTTTAATACTTACTTGAAAAATGAACAAATCTGCTCAGCTCAACAGGAATAGCTGGCATCAGTACTTTTTCTTTGAGGAAGGGCCTTCCCTGTTGAAATTACCAAGCAGCAAGGAAATCTCAAAAATTGTCTTTATGAGACAGAAATTCTCACATTTTAGCCAAATCTACAAGAGATCGAAGATAGTTCTCTTGCAGGATGGTCACAAGTGAGCACAGATTGCCCAGCTACTATTCTCACTTATAGGAGAGAGGAAGGGCATGCAGCTTGCCTCGGTCTTTGTGGCTTCCTTTCCAGGAGGCGAGAGTGAGAAAGGGCGGAGGGCACAAGAGACATCGTCTCTAAAGCGCTTCACTGAGACGGTAGCAGAGCCGACTGATTCTTCTGCTTCAAGGAACTGCTGAATTACAATGAGTGAAGCGGATATATTTGTTTCAATTGTCCTAAAAAAGTTGTGAACTTGAAGTACTCCAGTCAAAACCCCCACATCCCAGCTTTTGTATAAAGAGAGCAAAACTAAAACTGACTTCAGATTGGGTAAAAATCCCTCAGACAATGAGAAATACACAGTACAAAAGTTGCAAGAATATGGTATTCATCTAAATAATCTTTCACATATGCAAGCCATGAAAAAGTATTTTTAGCGAGGTGAAGCCTCTGAAAACACACTATGCATTTCTGGTAAACGAAGAGAAAAAAATTGTTTTCAGTAAATTTGGATCTGGAATTACTGAAATGAGAAAAACCAAATAAAACTCACCTTAACCTTAATAAAATGAGTACGTCATCAACTGAATAGTGTCTTTTAGAAATATTGAAAAGCTGCCTCTAAATGAGAAAAGAGACCAAGAACTCAAGAATATATTTCAATGGATAATTTCTTTAAATGTAGTGAATGATTCTAAAGGCTCCCAATCAAGATTCTTTTATTTGAGAAGACGGGAAGAGAGGAATGAACAAGTCCCGACACTCAGCTCCTTACCATGCGGTAACAAGGAAACAAGTTTAAGGAGGAAGTGGTACTTTTACTTGCTTTTAGCTGGAAAAATGATCAAAACTTGTGACGATGCGGACGTCTTAGGGAAGCATCAAAGTACAAATCCACTTTGAAGTTACTGAATGCAGTTTCCAACACAGGTAAGTTAATATTCAAATACTAAAGTGTGTAGAAGTGTGTTCTTCACTGTGAGAAGCGGCTTTCGGTGGAGAGACGGCCCCCAGAGAGGGCTCCTTCGTAGGGAGCCAGGACTGCCGGCTGCCGTCCCAGGGTGAGTTCACTGGATTTGGCAGAACACATATTTTTACCCCAGATGCTTGCATTAGAGTTTCCAGCTTTTCTCTCATGCACCAGCTCCATTTGTTCTCAGATAGATGGAGAGAGAGAGAGAGAGAGAGAGAGAGAGAGAGAGAGAGAGAGAGAGAGAGAGA
>NDGN011522614.1:436-19091 GCA_002564285.1 Tympanoctomys barrerae | reverse complement strand
AGTCTATCTGGTAATTTTATTAAGATATATTACCAGAAGTGAAATATGTTTACCTTGAACAATGAAGTAACAGAAAGAATGTAGGTTTAGCCTCTCTGTGTCACAGAAAGTTACAAAACTGTCCTTGATTTCCAACTTTCAGGTTTCAACTTTCTTCTTCCCAGAAAACCCTGCACAAATGCTGTCTCCTCCAAGAAGCTTTGTTGTTGTTTTTTTTTTATTTCCTCCCCCTTCCATGATATTTGTTAAGCTCCATCACTGTCAGAATTTCCCTGAACCTCTCAATACATTGTGACTCTTGCTACTTTCTTTTATGTCACAGTAACTGACAGCTGAAAGGTCCTCATGAACTCCTGAAGGTCCTGAGCATCTGTGACCCATCTCTTGATTCCCAAGTCACCTGTCTGTCCAAATATCTTTAGTTTCGGGGCTTGAAACACTTGCTCACAGACTCTAGTTATTTATTGAGTGCTTGTTTACATCAAGCCCTAAGCTGATACCAAAATCATTGATAGTACATAAAGCAAAGAGACAAGTAAGTACCAAATGCCAAAAGACAGAAGAAAAGCATCTTATTTTATGTTTTCGGTACAAACTTTGGGATATAATGCTGTTGCAGGATGCTGATAAAGAAGCCAGCATCCACCTTGACATCAGTAGTGAATCATGAGTCCCAACTAATAGTTTCAGGGGTTTTCATTCTGTGGGTGAGAGAGAGTGCCTTTTAAGCTAAAAGCTTTGTCTTTCCCACTGTATATGGAAAAATTGACTATGCACTTTCATGGAGAAGGTCTAGCTAAGAAATGTTTATATTGGAACAAGCCCCATCTCTAAATCTGGGCTTGTTGCTGAATGGTATTTTGTTTCCTTGGATCAGAGAAGGGGTCTGGAAACATCTGTAGCTAAAATATTGTTTTAAAATCACCACAATTTTCCCCTCAAATGACAGATAACAGAATTGCTTTACATCAAACCCGCTCAGGCTTCCCCATCCCTTTCCTCCCACAGTATCATTTTGCTGTCACTGCAATGGCCACACGGGCACTTGACTTGCAGCCCTGCAAGCACCACTGTCCCCTCTTCCCTCTGCAGGCCCTCTGTTTGCACTTGGCTTATGTACTTTATCTTCACTTTTATAAACACACTGGAACAGAACAACTGGATCACAATGGTTATTTGGGGGTACAATTTCAGAGCTATAAATAGATGATGAATTATAAAGTGATGCTGAAAATATCCACCAGTATTTTTATTTTAAAAATAGGTTCAGGCTACACCATTTGCAAATATGACTCTTAAAGAAAATAAAAATTTTTAGGGCTGGCCAGATAGCTCAGTGGACTAATGCACCTGCTTAGGCAGAGCACAGCGGCTGGGGTTCGATCCCCTGTGTGCTGTGCTGGCCCCGCCCCAGGGTGCACCGAGACAGTCATCAAGACTGGGTGTGGTGGTGCATGCGCCTAGAATCCCAGCTCTTGGGAGGCTGAAAAACAGGAAAAATCACAAGTCCAGTCTGCGTAGTGAGACCCTGTAAGACCCTGTAGACCTTGTACTAAATATGTTAAAAAGAAAGAAAGAAAAAAATTTAGCCCAGTGATATTTCATACAAATCTCAAAATGAAATTGTAAAGAAGCGAAGCTAGGGAAAAATAATAGGAAATACCCTCAATGCACACAAAAAGGAAATCCTGTACTAATTTTTATACTATTCAGATTCTTAAAATAATAGAGTAGCTCAGCAATAGTTTATGAGATCGTACTTAAAATTTATCTCTTGCTTCGGGACATTTTTGCTTTGTTTGTTTTTCACTAGCTCCCCAAATTAAGGAGGTAACATTTTAAATGGTAATGCATTTCCTTTTTGCTTTTGGTAAGCAGCTGGTACTTGATATGTTTATATTTTTATGAATTCCGTAAAATTGGTTTTATCACCATAATCCCTGAACAAATAACCACGATAAAATCCCTGGGTCTCAGTCTACAGATCCATTTCATTCCAAGCCCTTTTAGATACTTGACACAAAACAGACATGTAAAATATTGTTACTGAAATCTACTGCTTACAGTCTACAAATAAGAACACTTGAGGTAGAATCACATGTTTGCATGTCTCATAAAATAAATCAGAGGCACAATAGGGGTTTCACACAAAATCCTAAATTTAGAACCAGTCAGAGACTCTCATGAGATCTAGCCTCCCCTAGTGCTGAAGGACAAAGGTGTTAATTTCACGGCTCAGTCAAAATTTCAATGATGATATTTTATTAGTATAATGTGTGAGCCATAGTTTTCTTATTAGGTGCAGCCAGATATATGTCCAGCTGCCATATATTCTGCCTGACCAGACATCCACTTCTGATCCATGAGAGGAAACACCTGCACACGTGTTGGTATCCCTTACACAAAGGGCATCCTTTCCCAGGGCCCATTGTCAGATCCTTCTAATGGAACAAGGGAGCTGTCGGGGACACAGCTGGATTTCATGCAATTACCTTCCAACATCCGACTTCCCTAATGACTAATCTGCATTATTTGCTTCATAGTCTATTTCTACCTGCACTCTGAAACAACTGTTAAAAAACTCAAACATCCACTGTAAGTTACTGTATTTAAATTAGGAATAATTGTCATATCTTTGATTAGGCATCACAGAAGGCTGATGTTGGGTAATGCTTTTTATGGAGCATCAAACGTACTCATGGAGTAAACCCGAGTTGCTAGGGTATCTGCCCACCTTCCCTCCCAGCTTCCAGGGCAGGGCTAGTTAGGCACTTTGGTGGTGGTGGTGATGACGGGACGGCGGTGCTACCCTGTGAAATGAGGGACACATACTGATGGAGTATCTTCAGTAAGATGCTTAATAAAGCTGACAAACATGAGCAGAGCTGCTTTCCCTCCCAGATATCTCCTGGAGAGAAAGAAACGGACAGCATGAGTTGCTTGTAGCCCCAGAAGAGGTGTGAGCCTCAGCAATACCTCCTTTATTTCACTAGGTTGAAATTTCTAAAAAATAAAACCTACAGGTTAGGTGAAGAGTAAAGTCCTGGAGAGCTCTTGGTATTCTGCAGTTCTGTAATGCCCACATACATTCAAAATACTTAATAGATATTTATTAAGCAACTACTGTACAAGACACTGAGGTTTCAGAGACAAATCAGATAGCTTCAGTTTCTGTTCTCGGGGAATGATCTTCTGAAGGAAAATGACAACAATCCAGAGTCTTCAAGGCTCACTACCAGGCCATGTGCCATAAAGAGAGAGTTGCATGTCATGGAAAAACTAGCAATTCAAAGGGCCCTGGTACAGGCTAACCCAAAAGGAAGAAAGGAAATCACTAGTTAGGAAATTATTCTATGCCACTATATTGGACTTTAAATGCACAGTATTAGTTGATCCTCAAAAACACCCAAGAAGATAACATGGTAATCGATCCCACTCTTCAGAAGGGGACAGTGAGGCTTAGAGTTATATTACGTGGGCACAGTCCCCACAGGTAGAGCTGGAAGTGAAATCAAGATGATTCTAGGCTTTCTAATATTTCAGGTTGTCACCAAAGGTCATACCTGCAAGAAATTACAGGTCTACTAATGACCAAGGAGGGTAAATCAGTGAGGTCTTGAAGCATATTTAGAGGAGAAAGTCATTCTCTCAGCAATTATTTACTAAATGGCTGCCAGATGGATTGCGGACAAGTGAGACGCTGAATATGGAAACACAGGTGGACGTTTCTCAAACTGCCAAAGAGTAGATTTTTAACAGATCCTGGCAATTTAGGATGTAAATATTAAAAACAAACAAAAAAAGTAAAACCTAAAGGTGCATGTACAAGATGTTGGGGTGATTATTTTATTTTATTTTATTTTATTTATTTATTTTTTGCAGAACCAGTGATTGAACTCAGACCCTTGCGCTTGCCAGGCAAGGGGTGATGATTTTGTTTTGGATGGTTTTTTTAAGAGTATAGACCAGGGGCCAGCGAGATAACTCAGTGGACTAAGCACCTGCTTAGGCAAGTGCAGGGACCAGGGTTAGATTCCCGGTACCACATGACACACCAGCTCCACCTCCAGGCAAGCTACATGTGCTGCACATGTAGGAGAAGCTGTTAAAAGAATAAAAATTAAAGGCAAATCACTTGAAAAGAACTTATCCCTACCTGTGAAATAGCCTTAACTGATTCAATTTAATGTTTAATTCACTGTGATCATATTAAAGAACCTATCAAAATTGATTAATTGAAATAGATCACACCTTTAAGTGAAATCCTAATCTATTTTGATTCTCTGAAACTATGCATCATCAACCAAATGGCCAAAAATGTCACTTTTATCAGGTTGTTATAGGCTATGATAGAAGAGTCGCATTCATAAAGCATACTCTTCCTTGTTTAGAGACTGCAATTTCAGTTTCCAGATGGACAGAATTCCATTTGCTAGCTCTCTGTTCCTTACTAGTTATTTCAGACATGTCTTGTAAGAGCATTTATGTTCATGCTGTTTCCTAACTATACCCTTTAGTGCAACCACTTAAAATTCTGTTGTTGCTACCAAATTGATGTTTAGGGTAATTACCTGTAAAGAGACCTTTTCAGGGCCAATGAGATAGCTCAGCAGACTAAGCGCCTGTTTTGGCAAGCGCAGGAACCAGAGTTCAATCCCTAGTACCACATGCCATGCTGGCCCCACCCCAGAGGCCACTGAGCCAGTGACCTAGTCCAAACATGGTGGCGCACACCTGTAATCATCTGTAATCCCAGCTCTGGGGAGGCTGAAAACAGGAGGATCACTACAAGTTCAAGCTATGTAGTGAGACCCTGTACCAAGTAACTAAAAAAATAAATAACTTCAGTAATGAAGTTACTTCTCAAAAAGAGTTGATTTAATTTTGATGAAATGTAAAATTGAGTTTAGGGTGTTGGAAGAGAAAATAGCCATTGTTATGGCTTAGGATATTTTTAGTAATGTGTGCCTGTGGAAGGCTAAAGAGATGATTTATCTAAAGCAGTAGAAAACACAAAGGAGATGCACTGCTTCCAATAGAGAAAGTGAAGCATGGGCTGTGCGAAAGATGAGATTGAAATGATATTGTATGTAAATAGTCCTATTGTATTGTTTCTAACTCAGTCCTGGTGTCTTATTTATTTATTTATTTAAGACAAGGTCTTGCTTTGTAATTCAGGCTGGCCCTGAACTCTCTATGTAGTCTAAGCCGGCCTCAAACTCGAGACGATACTCTTGCCTTAGCCTCCAGAGTGCTGGGATTGAGGTGTGCGTCACCACACTGGTTTAACACTTAATATTTTTCTAACAACCAT
Organism: Tympanoctomys barrerae; assembly: GCA_002564285.1. NCBI lineage: Eukaryota > Metazoa > Chordata > Mammalia > Rodentia > Octodontidae > Tympanoctomys > Tympanoctomys barrerae. The sequence continues at coordinate 13,777 of NDGN011522614.1, read as the reverse complement.
TGACTGTGCATTTTGCTTTGGGGTCTAATATCATCCTTGTAGATGAGCTAATATTTTTAATGAAACTTTAAACCTGGTAAAGTCAAGTTGATATTTGAAAGAGTCCTTGATCTTTGACTCTGAGAAAGTTAATTAGATGGCATCTCATATAGGTACTGGGGATGACTGAATAGTCTCTAGATGAAGAGCAGGCAGTAGTTATTTCCTATCATGGCTTAATTACATTCTCCTGCCTCAGCCCTGAGAAGGAGGGGTGCTAGTTATTCTGCAGCTCTCCCACAGATCCAAGACCTGCTCAAGTCCCTTGCTTTGCCTCAGAAAGCTGACCCTGAGAGAGTATTGGACTCCAGCTCTTTTGGCAGCCAAGAACTAGAGGACAAGAGAGTTCAGCAGTGCCACCCTGCTCCATCCTGCCCCTGTATTGCCTTTTGAACAGACCCAGTAGCCCACCAAGACGGAAGCTCTCTCCTGTCATCTCCCTCCTCCCACTTTCTCTGGGTTCTTTACTTCCTGGGTCCTCAGAGTGGAAGACCTTCACATATTCCTCCCATGGCTTCTCCATCCCTCACTGCCTTGACCTCCCCACACTTCTCTAAACCATCACCCACTTAATAGTTTTCCATTTTCTTCATTTGAAACCTCTGAGGTGAACTGTTTCCTGCTGGGCCCCTGACTGACTCCATCAGTGACAACAACCCACTCCTGAGCTTCATGATGCTCCCCCATTTCTTTGCTGGAGGAAGAATCCTATTCAACCAGATGTTTTAATTTGCCAGTATCTTACCTTCATATAAAAAAATGATAGTAAGGAGATTATACAATGGACTGAGCTACTTAAAACTTTTTTTCCTTAAAAAAGAGGTTGTACAAGGAACACTGACAAGCTCTAAGAATCTAATATTAAATTTCATACTTCGGTTTTATTTGGTTTGAATTATTGTTTGATCTTTCCTAACTCCAGCCATACAGACAGTGCAGTGTTCCCTGGCTTGGGGGACCCTCTTCATTCTGCTATGTAAACTGTGGCTCCAGTTAGTAGCCACAGTGCTCCTTGAAGAGGTGGTGTTTGAACCCCAACTATCTCCTAAGGATATAAAACTGTTCTGGAAAATACTCTTACTTAGACTTCAGTATTTTAGTTTGTCACTTGGAAAACAAGGGTATTTCACATTGTTCTAAGAGTCATTTCCCTTTGCCTTCTTAAATTAGTAAGGGCCAACAACAATAACAACAACAAAAATCCTAAAAATGTTCCAAATTATACAGATAGCCAAGCCTAAGAGATGGAGTTCTCTTGCTAAAATGAAATAACAGTGGATACAAATTAAAGAATTACCCAGAAGAAACTAAAAGCTGGTAGAGCTTTTCATGAGACAGATTAATGACTTGTGAAAGATGCCGCATCAGAGAAGGCAGCTGCTAGCTGTAAGTGAAAAACAAAGGAAGAGTAAATTAAAGAATGTTCCTATGCTTATTTTTTTAACTGTGTAATGGTAATGGTACATAAAGTGAAGAGCCAGGATGCTAGGGAAATTATACACATGCAACTGAATCCATTGTCCACAGCGCATTACTCACTTCCTAGGGCTAATGTTTTATTTATTTATTTATGGTTTTTTTTGAGACAGGATCTTGCTATATAGTTCAGACAACTTGAATTCTGTATACAGCCCAGGCTAGCCTTGACCTCAAAACAGTTCTCCTGCCTCAGCTTCCTGAGTACTGGGACTATAAGCATACACGACCACACCTGGCTGGGGGCCATATTTTAGAGACTTTCCCATATTTAGATATGGATATTCAGAATATAGCAAATTTAAGTAAGAGTGTTTGCTTTTCTTTTTCGTCTTTACTTTATGTCTTCATTATCTTCTTTCATGAAAACTTTAGACCCCCTTGTGAGGTTTTATAAGTAAAATAGTTCCCTTACAGTTAAATCCCACAGATGCACCCTCAATCTCATTGCTGTTTTTTAGACTTACCTGGCCTGATTTCTTAGATTTCTGTCTGTTTGTCCTGCCTCTCTTTATATGTGTGTGTCCCTACACGACTGGCACTCTCTGGTCTGTGAGAGTCTCCACACTGCTGTCCAAGGTGCATGCACAGTGGCCCTTGCCTAGCTCATTCTCCAGAGATTAAAACAGATGCTTCCTGCTGGCATAGTTCAGCATTTACATGTCATTTGCTCCTCACTGTAGTAGGTGATGAGGACACAAGGGTGACGAAGAGGCTGTCTCAGTCTCAGTGATCGCACAGCAGTCTCAGAGAGGCAGGAGTACACGTTAGCAATTAGAATGCCAGGAGCTCCACTGAGCTATTCGCAAGGTGCCTGGGAATAACCGAGCCTAAGAGACTGAGGAAAAGTTCTTGGGCAATAGGAGGCAGAGAGCCATCTTGGCCTCTGTGACAGTATGTGCAAATGCAAGTTGGATAAGACATGGTGATATATGGCAGAAGTAGCTGATGTAATTAAAGAGGTGAGGCTGAATCTTACAGAATGAGTTAGATTTAAAAAAAAAAACCTGAGAGAAAGACAGAACCTTGAACTAAGATGTAATATTGAGAACAAAGGCAAAAACCCTCTTGGTACTATTTCAGATGTAGAATGCAAACTCTCAGAGACAATGACATACAAAGGGCATAAGAGATGAGAACAGTGTGACCCAGGTGGAGGCACCAAGGGGTGTACTTGCGTAGGGAATTCACAAATAAGAATAAAATGTATTAAAATTTAGTATGACTTTTATTATGTACCTATGGCAGCGATTTTAAACAATGTCAGTGTCAAAATGCTCCTGGCTGAAAGTTCTTTTCTTGTGCAAAATCTAAAGCAGGCATTGTTGTTGTTGCTGAGTTTTACTAATATAACAAATATGTTGTCTCAAATTAGCACATTTCAATTACTCAACCATTAATAAACACTGTATAAAGTATAGGAATTAACTTTGGGAGCTTCTAGCCTCACTTCTACAGTGAGGGCAGAGTAAGTTTATAAAGGTTCAGAGCTGTGTAAAGTAGCTTCTGACTTGACACTTTAATTTCTGAGGTACTTCATATATTTTCCCTTAAACACACATGTTGAACAAACACAGCACAGCAGTGGTAAAAATAAAGATATAGCACTTGCTTCATAAAGTTTGTTATTCTATGTACAAACCATTCTTGAATTATTCAAAATTTATGAATGTAGGGGCTGGAGAAATAGCTCAATGGTCTAAGCACCTGCCTGGGAAGCACAAGGATCCGAGTTCGATCTCCAGTACCACAGCGCCCCATCTGTAATGAGACCCTGTATCAAATAAATAAATTAAAATGCATATGAATGTAATGTAAAGGTATTAATGTATTACTTTTTCTTTATACGTTATATAGTTTTTATCATTAATTGAGATATAAGAGAAAAACAGGTAGGAAAAGGTCTATGTTAATGAGAAACATTCAACTTTATGTACCTATAGAACTGGAGATGGACTTGTATAACAGGCACTTAGTGGTAGGAGACTGTCAGAAAAGCACAGGATATTTAGAGAGATGTGGGAGTCACCAGGATATAGATGGAGGATGAAATATGAGAGAGGCTGACAGCATGTACAGAAAGGAGAGGGACCCAGAATTACCCTGGAGAGCACCAAAAGACACAAACAGTGAAAAGATCCACCCACACTAGTGCAACCATTAAGAAAACAAACCTGAGAAATACAGACAGAAGAAGAAACAAAAGAGAGAGTTGTCCTGAAAATGAAGAGGAGAAAGAACTTCAAGGAAAAAAATTCAATACTATCCAGCACCAGAATGAGAACAAGCAAGACCAGAGAAGCAGAGCTCCACACAAATGTCCCTGGACTACTTTGTCAGGGCAGTATCCTAGGTACCATGAAGGCCAAAGCCAGGAGGCAGGCAGAAGCAGGGATGGACATGGGGCCAGCAGAACCAGGTCAGTTGCAGTCACTGTGGATAATTTTCTTTTGACAATAGAAGAAGACAATGATGAGGAAGCAGAGATGAGAGACACTGTGCTTGGCTTCTGAACTCGAGGAAATAGCCATGGCTTGTTAAACATGGGACTCACTACCTACCTGCACATTTTGCCTTTGAAAGTGTGAAGAAATGGATGGTCCTAAAGTTTGAACCTAAGGAGTTCCCCAGAAGTTTCCATGTAATAAAGGCCTGGTTGTCAGTCAGTAGCCCTATAGGGATGGGAAGCCTAGTGGAAGTTAGATCCCTGAGACTATGCTCTTGAAGAGGATATTAAGACCTCAGAGCTTTCATGAGGTGAAGAGGCCTCCTCTCTCACAGGCTTATACCACAATAGGCCCAAAGTGCCAGGGCCAACCGTGGACCAGAACTTATGAAACCACAAATACAAACAGACCCCTTTTCTTTAAAACACACTTGATCTCAGATATTTTGTTAGAAAAACAAAAATCTGACTAATGCAGATGATCTGGGAGGGAGGGAGGGTAGGTAATTGAGCAGGATCTGAAGACCACAGACATGTAGGCCCCAGAGCACAGGTGGAGGGAGTTCCTGTGATAGAGGAATCTCTTCTGGGATGGGCAAAAGGCATAGGATGAGATAAGACAAAGAGGGGCTTTAAGCAGAAGAGAGCTAAAATGAGATTTTTCCCATCCAATCTGCTGAATTAAGTGAGCACAATAGTTCAGGTTGTCATTCTCCTTTACTGGTAACTCACTGTAGCATAAATATCTGAGAGAAAATGCTAGGAAGAAAGACCAGTGCTGCTAATCGCTCTCTACATGGCCTCTTAAGTGACCCAGGGTGAGGGTCACTGAAGACTGCCCCTCAAGAGATAAGTAGGGTTACCAACCAGCAACAGAATCCACTGAGGCTCCCTATAGCAGTAACAGCTCTGCTAGCTTCCCTGAGTGCATGAGACAGGAGACCTTGTCATTTATACATAAGCCAATCTCCAACCTTCTTGTAAAAAGAAAGGATAATTTTAGTCATTGGCTGGACTGTGGGCCATTAACTGGTAGTGAGTGAACTGGATCATCCATGAAGAGCGTTTCACTTAGAGCCTGGCATCAGTCCTGAAATATTAGCTGTTATTATTCATAAAAACTCAAATGGAGATGACAGAGACATTTGTCATCCCAAAATCTGATTTTTTCTACAAGGCTAGGGAGCCCTCCCAAAATCCCCTAACATTGAGCTCTGAGGTCATTTCTCTCTACTCATTCTTACAGCTAGCTTTTGCGGGCAACATTGCTTCCTTTCTTGGAAATGTGTCCCCGGCATTTGGCCCAATAAGTCAAATAAAATTGAGCCAGTTTTTAGATCTATAAAAAAAAAAAATCTGGTAGAGGCTAAATTGTGTAACCACAGCTCAGAAGACAAGGAATGAAAAGAACAAGTCACAGAGAGGCAGCAAAGTGAGGAGAATCCAGAACAAAAAGCCAGACATTAGCAGAACATGGATCTCAAGAAAAAGAAAAAAGGACACCTCTGAAACCTCATCAAGTTAAACAAATGACAATCATGACAATGAATGAAAAACTCAAGCATTATTTTAAATAACCTTTCAAGGAAAAAAATTAAAGAAATGTTCATCCATATTAACAAATGTACAGCAATCATCCCCAAGTCCAATACTTAAAGAAAAAATCTGCATAACTTTAGGGCCTGTGAACCTCCTTGCTTGATTTCAATTTTGCAAATAAAGAGGGCCATTTACTAGCATTTCAGCAGAACCCAAGTCTGCTGGTATGCACAGTCCAAATCAATGATTGATAAACAGGATTTAAGGATAGTTATTTGAGACCTGTAAGAGGAGCTGTGACTTCTACCCATGAAAATACCCAATAACCAACAAAGAATACCAAGGTAGAGCTACATAGAAGTGGCATGAATACTCTGCTATCTCTCCACACTTCACTGAGGGGCCTTGTTTAGGAATAGCTGCTCCTCACACTTCCACAGGATCTGTGCCATTGTCCTTATTTCCCTGAGAGCTGGAGTGTTCTGTAAATTAGAGAAGGTATAGCAGACAAGGGTTCTAAGCAGGAAACAAAGAAAGCTATAAGAGCCAACTAGGCAGAACCAGGCTGTCAGCCATGTTTTGCTTTTACCCTAGTTTTATTGTGACAATCACAAGAAATACCTTTGAACTGGATAAATCTCTGGGGAATATTGAAACCATTTTCCAAGTCAAGCTCTGGGAAATCACTGTCAAAAATCTAAAAATTAACTGTGCCTATTATAATGTGAGGAATTTCAATTATGCAAACAAGAGCTCAGAAATACCCAAGGGAGGATACATGGGTAATAGTATTCTCCAGATTCAAATAAAATCAATCAGGAGGACAACTTCTTGAATGGAACATTGGATAATGTATTTATATCATTTAATTCTTTGATTATAGGTTTATACATGAAAAATAGGTTTATCTTAAGTCTTACCTAAAAAACATTGAGCCAGGAGCTATTAATAGCTTAATCTGGGACTGCTTTCCCTCTTAGATATTGTTGTGGTTTGTGTCTAGTTGTTCCTCCAAAGCCTCATGTACTTATGGAGAGGTCTTCTAGAGTTTGTGATTAATTCATGATCCAGTGCTGGGATTGTGGGTGTGAGTACTGCTAGGATTATGGGTGTGAGTACTATACCTGGTCTGGAGCAGATAGCCTGAATGTAGTGTAAGGGAGACAGACTTTCTCTCTGTTCCTGCTGCCGCCACTGCTCCTGCCATTTTGCTTTTGCTGCTCTCTGCCACCATGAACTGCCACCCTCTGCCATGTGGCGCTCTGCCTTAAAGCCAGCCAAGTATGGACTGAAATCTCCATAAACTATGAGCTAAGTAAACTTTTCCTTCCTTAATTTTGTTGGGTATTTTGTCCCAGCAACAAGAGAAAAGTAACAGAGACAGAATTTGGTACCAAGAAGTGGGGTTATTGCTGTAACTAAACCTGACCATGGGGATTTAAATCCTTTGGGAATGGCTATGGGAAGAGATAGGAAGGGTTCAGAGATGTCACCTACAAGAGGAGTGCTGGAACAGCTTCCGCTGTTCTACATGTATCAGAGATTCAGGTCGCAGAGCTCAGAAGACCAGAATGCTGATAGAAATCCTGCCTGTAAAGACCAGCCTGGTGGGATTTCTTCTGGGAAGGACTGCATTTGCTATTGGACTCCAAATGATGTGTGTTATCACTTGGCAGAAAGTTTGTCTGCATTTTGCTCATGTCCAGAGACTTTGCCTGAGACTGAGATAAGTGGTAGAAAACAGCAAAGAGTAAACAGAGGGGCTGCAGCTGCAAGCCCAGCATTGGATTAGGAATTAATCACAAACTCTAAAAGCCACCCCATGACTGAATGAGGCTTTGCGGGAACAAATACACATAACCCCTAACAGATATTTTACCATATTTTTATAGAAAAAAAGTCTATAAATTGTCTCTTAATTGAAAAAATTCATATTTTTAAAAGTCATCCTTCCTAATAGAGGCTAAATAGTTTTTAATAAATTAAATTATGTTGGTCTTCACAAGAACATGTTTGAATACCACCAGATTGTTAAATCGGCTCAAGTTTTAAGCAGATACAAATGAGCATTGTGTAGAACTTCTCAGGGCAGACATAGAATATAGGCCTTAAGTGAGCATAGTTCTCAGTTCACAAAGTGTCTTTTATTTTGTACTAAAACAAAAAAAATTAGACCTTGCTAACAGTAAATTCACTGTTGCTTGGTGACAAAAGAAAAGTGATTTTCTTATACATAAATAAAAATCTATACATATATAAAAATCTTAGCCAAAAGTAGGTTAAGTTAGGTTGTTACATTTGAGGAATATTAAATATGTGAAAGGTAACAATAACTTTGGACACCACTGAGTGAATTTTGATTTCTACTTTGAACCTCAGTAAATCAAAACAAAAACATGGTAAATCAAAATTCTAAAAGTCTACTTTAGGAAAGAAAATGTGTGGAGTCTGTATTTGCAAGCTGATTACAGATTCTTAGTTGAAGACACAAGATAAATATCTATTCCGATTATAGGTAGAAAAGATCCTACTGATATAGACACCTGAGCTGTAAACTGTAATGTTTGTACTGAAATTTTATTATAATCAATTCACTGTCATTTGCTAAAGCTGGAGATTAGGATACAATATTCTTAGGCACAGAAGTACTTATTCGGAGACCTCAGGCTATGCCCAATGGCAACTTCAAGTTCTTGCTAAATTCCAGCAATTTTTTGCCACTATTGTTTTTCTTCATGGCAGATGGGGACCTTAGGTTTCTAGATGTTGCTGTTAGAACATTTAAATTATTTAGTCAGTCAGGCTTTTTCAACAGAAATTCTCAACCTCTCAGAGATTCACTATTTGTCTAAAAGTAGTAGCTTGTGGTCCATCACAGTAATTGGCTCCTCTGTTGACAGGATTTGGGAGACATAGTGAGATTTTTATGAAAGTTTTATTCTAAATTTTATTACTTAGCTTAGTACCAATTTTTTAAAAAATAATTTCAAACAACTTTTAGAAGTTTGTCACACCCAAAGTGTATGAACTGGACTGCCTTTCAAAAAAACACTCTTAAAACTTAGGAGAATTCAAAGAATATTCTGTACAATGATATCATTGCTGGTATGATCTAGTGTTTTCAAGGGGACTTTCTCAAATGAGGAGAAAATGATAACACTTGTATAAATGTTATCTCTTTCATTTAAAAAAATCTTAATTTGTTTTAATTCTGATGGATTTTGGAAAATAAAGTCTTCCACAATAATGACAGCACATATTGCCATCCCTGGGTCCTTCAACATGAGGCGCACATGTGCTGTTCCATGTCAATTTCCTCCTGAATCTTTAGTTCTATTATCTATCTACAGTTGTAAAATTAAACAAGTACATGTAAATTTAACTTTTGCTCCAAGCCAGGCCTCAATCCTATCATAACCAAGAAACAAATGAGGACTTCTACTTTTACTCTTTATAGGCAGAAGTAAATGGTGTAGAGTCATCCAGTCTTGGTAGCAGAGCACAAGGGAAGCTGTAATAATACAGCTGCTTAGAGAGAAACAAGACCTACAGAAGGTTTAGTGGAGATTGAATGGTGAAATTGAAAATTGGAGTGAAACAAACTACTTAAAAAGAAATACTCTGACACATGGTTTTTGTATATTAAAAACATTTTATTATTATTTATTTTTAAACATTTTTTTCTGGAGTTTAAAAGAACTATTTCATGTTCTTATCCTTTTCAAATTGCTTTCTAATGTTTGTAATAGCAAAATATTGGGAGCACCTAACAATCCAACAAGAAAAACTTGGTAGAATCTATCTGTGTGCTCACACTGGAGAAAAAACAAACCTCTGAATGCTTTGCCCACAAGGGTCCTGTCTGTGTTTCTTGGTCCACATAACAAATCCTCATAAGCTACAAAGTTCTTTGTAGAAGAACGACAATGAAGGCTACACCATACATCCACTGTGGGCTAAAATAAATGAGTACAGCATGACCTATCCAGTGACTAAATATTGTACAGCTTCACAGTCAGTTAATTTCTTAGTTTATAATGGAGAGAATGTTATCATGGAGAAAAATAAGATTTGGATCAGTTTGATTATCTTACAAAGTTGAATGACATTAACAATACTTGTATTACAGTTAGCATCATCATCATCCTTACCACCCTGGCTATAATTTTGTTTGTTTGTTTGTTTATTTGTTTTTGGCAGAACCAGGGATTGAATTCAGGCCCTTGCGCTTGCCAGGCAGGTGCTTATTCTACTGAGCCATCTCCCCAGCCGCTGCCATCTCCCAGGCCCTCTGGCTATAATTATTAATGCTTTTAAGGCTATGGTACCATTCCAGAAGGTACAAATTATCCTATGTTCTCTACGTCTCCCACCCAAGTATTGCCATACGTTTCTACTCTAGAACGGGCTTCTCATGTGAGAAATACATCAGTGTGGCCCTGAAAATCAAGTCCAAGTCTTTTTCTCTTGAGCACACATAAACAAAAACCATCTTTATTCAGTAATTTCTGGACTATCTTCCAAAAGGAGACAGACAGATGCTAATTTAATTTGCAGGAAAGCCAGTTTTCATGAGTCTGTAAACAGCACAGGCATTAGAATTACTACTGCTAGTGATTATTGACCTGGAGCACAACAGGACTACAGCTCTGCTTTCATTCTGAACAATATCTGCCTTTTATTATTTAAAAAGGTTAATTTTGCCAGTTCCTATGAAATCTTAGAAAAGATGTTATGAAAAGATCATGACTTCCAGAAAAATGATAAAATATTTCCATATAAAGATATAAACTTGCCAGGTCTGGTGGTACACACCTGTAATCTCAGTACTTGGGAGGCTGAGGCAGAAGGATCTCCAGGAGTTTGAAGCCAGACTGGGCTATATAATGAGTTCAAGGCCAGCCTAAGCTGCACAACAAGGCCCTTTCTCAAAAAAAGAAAAGAAAGAAAAATACAAATTTAAATCAGTCTTCCTTCAGGGTAACTGAATTTCTCTGGAATGCCTGCATTCCAAGAATCTTCTCCAGCACAAGGCTAAGGTATCCAGTACATGGGTTCGACTGGTGACATTAGAACTTTCATTAGCCTACGTATTGCCTCCTCACTGGATAGAAGAATTGAAAGATATAAATCTTTCAAGTGGACACAGCCAAGCGAGAAAGGAATTTTCTCTCTCCACCCCTGCTCTCTAGGCAGGAAGCCAAGATTACTCAGGAGAGACTACCTCCCTTTTCTTCCCATTTCTCACAGTATGAGACTACAGCCAAGTCATCCTTCATGCCAGGGAGTAGATAATTGGATAATGATAGACTGAGAGTGCAGTCTCCTCCTCCAGTTGGCACAACATAAAGATTTCATCTTGTACATAGTCCAATATGGGCCCTGGTTACTGGGCTGCTTCAGACTGATCCAGGCCTAGCAGAGAGCCGTGGGTAGGTTAGCAGTGTATGCCAGTGGTTTTTACTATGCTTCAGATGTGCTGCCCTGGCCCAAGCCATTCGAATCGCCAAGTGTTAATCATGCAATTAATAAATGCTAGGCACTATGAGGAATGCGCTCCAAACCTGGTCAAACATAGGAATCCTTATGGGATGCTTTAAAAAAAAACTAGGGATTTTTCACAATTTTTCTGTAATCAAAGTTTTTTTTAAATACGAAAGTTATTTATTATTAACCTACAGATTTTTTTTAAAAAAAAACATATTTGGTATTAAGTTCAGGATCTCACTATGCAGCTTGGACTCACAGTGATCATCTTGCTTTCAGTCTCCTCCGCACTGAGATTACAGGTGTGCACCGCCATGCCCAGTCTTGGGTAGCCAGCTCAGCATGACTGCAGACAGAGCTGGCGTGGCATGTGATGCTGGGGATCAAAACCCACTCCCTGTGCTTGCCTAAGCAGGCACTTAGTCTGCTAAAGTATCCCATCAGCCCCATAACCTACAGATTTTTAGGGGTTCATCCTCAAAAGTACTAAACTAGGAGCTCCCCCAAATGACTAAATATGGCAGAGAGCTCAGAAACCAGTATCTTTGAGCCTACCAAGACAATGCATATTAAGACCACTCTTAAACACTCCTTATTTAGAACTCCACAAAGTGGAGTATATTGCAAAGTGCAATATACTCATGGATCATCAAATCAATTTTATGGATCATGACCAAGATATATTTTTAAATGAAACAGGGAAATTTAAGGTACACCACACCTAGGGAAGTTACCTATCCCTTAATCAATCCTCCCCTGAGATACAAACCTATGTGTCTACATCTTTAGATGCTATTATGGTTTGTGTCTTGTTGTCCCCCGCCCCAAAGCCTCATACAGTTGTGAGCCAGCTCCTGGAGTTTGTGACTTATTATTGTGGGTGTGGGTGCTGCCCTGCTTTGGGACAGGCAACTTACATTATAATGTAAGAAGGGAGAGAGGCTGGCTAGCTGTCTGAGCTGCTGCCTCTCCCTTGCTCTCTGCTCTTTGCTGCAGTTGGGAAGGCTGCCCTCTGCCATGTGCCACTCTGCCTTGGAGTTACTGAAACTTCCAGTAACTGTGAGCTAAATAAACCTTTCCTTCCTTCATTTTGGGTGTCAGGTATTTGTCCCAGCAGTGAGAGGAGAGTAACTAAGGCAGATGCATAGACAGATCTCTATCATCATCTACCTATTTATATATCTATATCTGTATACAAATGTCTAGGAAGAGAAACTACCTGTTTCTCTTAAATCACAATAAAAAATGTACATTTTACTTCATAACAACAGCCAGATACATGTAAAATTAAAGAATCTAAATTAAATGCTTCCTGCTGCAATTGTAGTGTCCTCTCTTCTCAGGAACACTGTAAATGAGGCTTACCATCTACCATAAACTCTTCACTCTATACATTGGGCCCATGAAGCCTTCTTTTCTCTTACTTCCCCAGGTGACAGTCTGTTGCCTTCTTTTTATGGACAAATGTCATAATTCTCTGGTCAGTGTCCTTCAAATTAAAATATCGGATTTCAGTGTTAGGGTCCAAACCGATGGTGCTTTTATATTGTGAATCTAGTTATTCTTTCTTTGTGGAGGAAAAGCTGAGAGAAAATGGGGTTTCATGGCAATCAGGATTTCAGCCAGGTACAGTGAAAAATGTCCTGGTACCCAGGACAACACGCCTTACACTGAGCCATAGGGGTTACGACCTTCGTGCTCTGTATGTCTACAGGGACCAGCTTCTCTTCTGTCTTTAATTCTTTACATATAAGCCAGTTTGCAGAGCAGGGAGCAGCCTTCTGGGCCTATGGCACCATTTCTGTCCTACATCACAGACATCATCATGAAATGCCAAATGTGGAGCCACAAGCCTAAAAGAATAGACAAGGAGCCATCTCACTGTGTTCTGAAGTGGAAGCACTATTGAAACGCAGGAGGGCAGTTTATTATGGTGCAGGTCAGCTGTGCCTGGCAGGCAGGCTGGCCACTCCCACAAGCCATTTCATTGTCTGGGTCCCATTATTTCATTACCAGAATGAAAAAAAAAAATAGTATGTTCCTCACAGTTATGAAAATAAATTAAATATATGATCAGCCCTGTCATAGGGCCTGAAAAATATAAGAACTCATTAAATTTAAAATTACTTTTTCCTTTAAAAAGTGAGACTCTGAACAGTTTTTTAAGAAAAAAACTGTTATCATGACAGAGTTCTTAGTTGTTATGCCCTTGCCGATGATTTCTGGAACCAAAGATCTTTATTGCCACCTTGACAGATATTCAATGGTGGTTTTGTTTCAAAAAAAGACATTAGAAATCTCTCTCTCTCTCTCTCTCTCTCTCTCTCTCTCTCTCTCTCTCTCTCTCTCTCTCT
>NDGN011522566.1:0-25649 GCA_002564285.1 Tympanoctomys barrerae | reverse complement strand
CTCCTCCCTTCTTCCCCTCCCCCCTCTTTCCTCCTGCTCCTCCCTTTCTCCTTCCTGTACACCATGATGTGAGCAGCTTGCATGCCACACCCTGCCTTGGAGCCAGCACCAGCAGCCTGAGACTGGAGCTAAAGTAACTGCTCCTTTTTGACTCTGCGGGCATCAGCTGCTGCATCTCCACAAGCAGGAAAGTGACTGAGATGCTGGGCTCAGGACCTGGGGCAAGGAAGGGGGTGGCTTGCCCCCCCCCACTCCCTGGCACTTCCACAGCGCCCTTTCAACCCAGACCATGCCCATTCTCAGGAAACCTAGCGCAGTCTGTGGTCCCAGGCTCCATCCCCGGTTCTGGCAAGGGCAGAACTCAGAAGCACCTCTGAGTTGGCTTCCTGAGGCTCAGAGGGACAAAGAGACTTAGAGGAAAAGGAGCAGGAGGGCGGCGGGGGCGGGGCGGCTGGCTTAGCCCTCCCGGGCCTGCCTGCCGGAAGCTGCTGGTGCTAATGTGATTAGCCACTGCCCCAGCGGCTGCTCCATTGAATGCAGCCCGCATCAGCACTGGGCAGAGGTCTGCCTATCTCTGCGAAGTGTCGCCTGCTCACATGGCTCCCCGCCCAGAGAGCCCAGAATGGCCCCACAGTGAGGGAAGAGCAGGGTTCAGGCCGGTGGGTCCAGGGCCCCTGAGTGATGACGTGGGAAGTCATGAGGAATCACGGGTGCCAGGAGCCCGTCCTGCCGACCCTGGAGCGCAGCCTCGGCATCACTCCCAGTACAGGACTCAGAAGCCCAGAGGCCCCAGGCTCCAGGCTCCCTCGCATGCCCAGGGGACAGCTCCCTCCTGCACATGGGGCTGCCCTCTGGCTAGGAATGAAGCCTCCTGGGGGCCTCTCAAAAGCCAGCTGCTCACCGTGGTGGGGGGCCCAGCCTGACCCCGAGGGTGTAGAGTCCCCCAGGCTGGGCCAGGCTCAACTCTGGAACAGAGCAGGGGACAGAACAAGGGTTCTGGCAGCACACAGGACCCTGCTGCCCCAGGAGGGGGCACATGTGAGCTGCGGGTGGGGCTGGGGCCCAGGTGCCAGGATTGCTGTGGGGAGAGGGGAGCTGCTTCCAGGGGCGTCTCACTGCCTGCTCTTCCTGGGTGACATTTTCTCTAGAGAGTGGCTGCAAAGGTCACCTCCCCTCCATTCGGGCCAGTTTCATAGCCCCAATTACATTTTATGAGCCTTTTATGAAGATTTTGTCTCTGGGCTCCACAAATGTTATTATTGCAAACACTCACTGCGGCCAGGAGGGGCCAAGCTTGGTCAGCGAGGCCTGGGGATGTAGGAGTGCGACTCCACCCGGCCGGCCGTGCCGCAGGAGCTTGTTCCTCCTCCAGGCCCCCCAGGCTTTGGTCCTGACCACGACTGGACACACACAGCCACCATCGCTGGTCCTTGCTCAAGAAAAGAAACCCGAAGGTGGAAAGTTGTGCTGATGAACCATCGCCCGCGTAAAGCCAGCTCCAAGTGAGGAAAAGTCCGCACGGCAATTCTCTGTGCCTCATTCCAGACGCCAAGAGGGAAAACAAAGGGCTTCCCCCGCTCAGGACAGCAGGAGCAGCCTGCCGCGCTCCCAGCCGCCGGTGCTCTCTGCACAGAACCACGCCGGGCTACAAGGGGCCCGTGGCCTGTTACGGCGCCTTCATGGCCCATGATTAGCTGCCACATAAACCAATTCGGGAGCTCCCCGAGGTCCTTCTGGCCCCCTCTCCAGGGTCCCGGCTGAAGCAGCCTCATCTTCATTTCCATAGAGCTACGTCTCCCTGAGACGGAGAAATGTCATTATTACCAAGAAAGTGAGGTCTGAAAATGCGATTACTCTGCGGGCAGCTGGAGGCCCCGAGGTGCTGCTCTTGACAGAGCCCGGCCCGGGCGCACCGCGGCGCAGAGACTTCCACGCCGCACGCGCTCGCACCCGCCTCTCCCTGAAAATGCATGCTGTCCCCCAAGACAAACCCACTCACACCTACAGGAGATCCGCTGCTGGCTTTACAAAACGCACACTGAAGACAGACACGGAGAAGCGAGCGGCAAGGGACAGCCTGTGGTGTGTTCCCCGGTGGCCCCTCCAGTCTCCCCACCCCACGCTGTGGACAGGGCCCTCTGCACCCACTGCACCCCACTCCACACCACCTGACCCGATACAGAGGGAGGAGAGAGCAGTTCCTGCCCTCTGACCCATGGCTGGGCCTAGGGGTTGAATTTGGCTGGGGGGTGTTAAGGGAACATCCCACACGAGCCCTACCTGAGGGTGTGCGGTTGAGTCTGGTGTCTTCTTTACCAGGACAAACTATGCCAGAAGGTTTCTATCCAAGGGTAGGCTGGGAATGGCAAAGAACACGTGAGCTCCCACCCCTGCAGTCAGGAAACCCAGGTTTTCTATTGTGGGCAATAGGGGATACTTGTTAAGCAGCATCACTGTGGCAGTGACTGACTGTTACACAGTCTGGGGGCGGTCACTCCATCTTGTTCCACCTTGCACAATACCTCATAAATAAAACTGCATTCCAAAGAATTCAAGAGAGGAGTTCCCCAGGCAGTAACAGTGATGTCCCTGACGCCCAGACCAGGAGACCTGGCACACACAGACGTGGACAGCCAGTCCGCAGCCATACCAGGCCGGCTCTGTCATTTCTGCCCAAGGCTGTTCTGCTCCATGGCCAGCTCAGCCTTGTCCTCCTGAGCAGGAGCTGGCCACCCGCTATGAAGGCCCCAGCTTTGCCGCCGCCTGCATGGCTGTACAGCTTTGTGTTTTGTTGACCGTTAGTGCAGGACAGCTGTTCCTCAGCTCCCTGTTGAGACTGAAACAGGCCACTGCTTTTCTGGCCACGTCCTCCTGCGAGAACACACAGGGCTGCCTTGCAGAGGGTGACACCCGTGGCCACACCACATGGGAAGCCTTTTGCCCAGACCTGTCAGTGACCCCGAGGGGACACAGGGCTACCTGCCCCAGTCACACCTCTGGACCCAGGTTCACTCGGCGCCTGACCCTTACAGTTCCAGAGTGTCATTCTTAGGGTGTGCTTGGACCTGGGGTGCGGACTGCTCCAGGCCCCTCCCTCCATCCAGCCTGAAGGGACCCTGCTGGGCTTGAGGACCCTGTGGCAAGACAGGCAGGTGGAGCTGGGTCCTCTCGACATGGGTATGCCAAGGAGAACCCACAGCAGCTATGGGCACCGATGTCACCCCCAAGAGGGTCTCCCCACCACAGACCATCCTCATGAGGACCCAAGAGTCCACAGGGCGACTGGGCCTGAGAGCCAGAGCCCAAGCTGCCCAGGCCCAGGCAGCTGCATGATCAGGCTTGGAGCTGCTGGCTCTTCCTGCTACCTTTGCTATGACCCAGGGCCTAGAGTGAGGCAGAGGAGTGGGGAGGGCTCTGGGCTCCCCTCAGCTGGACCACCAACCCCCAGCTCCCAGGCCGGGGAACCCCGGGGCCAGGACAGGTGCTGCAGCTCTGCTTGTCCCACTCTCCCCAGCCCTAGCCTCTCAGGATGAGCAGAATCCCACAGCCCTGCAACATTGTGTGCCGTAGCTGCCGCCTGCGTGCACTCAGCCATCTGGCTCGAGTCAGCAAGGCCCGAGCCCTGCCACCTGGAAGCTAGCTGAGCGCCCTAGGACAGCAGCTCCCTGACCAGGGCCACCGTTAGGGCTCCTCCAGAAGTGGCCCTGAGCAACCCTGATTAGAGAAACCCTGGCCTCAGCCTGACTGACTTGGGCGCAGCCAGCTCCTTTGGGCCCCCATTCTGCCTTACACACACACACACACACATACACACACGCAGCACCCTTGGATGGGCCAGCCTGGGCCCTGGGGAGACGCACTGTGGGTGCATGTGTGTGCCGCGTGTGACCCTCAGCTGCTGTGTACAAAGACACTCTGTCCTCCTGCAGCACAGGGACAGCAGGGCCGGAAGCTAGATGGCAAATGAAGACAGGCACGCGTTGACATGGAAACCCAACAGTTAAAAATTCTTCCGGCAGCTTCGAAATGTCAAATTTTGATAACCAGGTTGCAGTCCTTGTTCCTCCATCTAGCAGTGTTTGGCAAAACAAGCCCGCCACGAACCGCTGACGGCACGGCAGTGCGGCTCGCAGCCATATGTCCACCCCGCCCGGCGGAGCACACGCCTTACCAGCGCCGGCACCCCGCGTGGACTCGCTGTCAGCTGCGAGGACGGCGCCGCTTTATGGACATGTAACTTGTTGCTGAACAAAGGAAATCGCCGGTTTCCTGGCTTGGTGGCGGGAAAGCCCTCCGTCAGACAATTGTCTCTGTGTTTCGCCACAAAACCGGGGGCTGCTGGCGTCCGCCTCCAGCCAGAGACACCGACTTCCAAGTCCTGGTTAATTAACTGCAATGCATGTGTGCATGTGTGTGTGCATATGTGAGCAGGGGCGGCGGGGGCTGCACGGAGAAGCGATCCTGCACTTGCATATGGACAACGGCTTCTGCCTCGTGAGTCCCCGGAAGACGAACTTAGTGCTGGGAAGCGCGAGGGCTAGCAGCCACCTTGGGGCCAGAGGGCCTGGCGCCCTTCAGCCGGCCATAGCCGGCTGGTCAAATAGCACTCATGCGCCGGGGATATGATGTGTGCGTGCATGCATGTGTGTGTGAGCACCAATGTGTCCTGCACGCGTGGGCCTGAGCACACACAGCCCCAACCTTGGCGGGTGCATGTACACATTAACACAAATCTCAGCGCGTGTGGAAACCTGGCGCCTCTGCTGAGCACAGGCTTGCCGGCTCCCTCTTGTATCACGGCCCTGCCTGTGCGAGCCCTGAGTGTGTCTCAGTGTGTGTGCCCCCAGGCCCATGGTCCAGGCGTGTGCTCTGTGTGTGTGTCCATGTGCCCGTGTGCTACACGAGGACCACCTCCAGGACAAGTCGGAGCGGGGCTGTCATCCCCACGCCCGCCTGTGAAAGCGTTCCTGCTCCTGGGCTGTACGTGTGCACATAGCCAGGGTGTCCCGAGACAGTGGCCCCGATGGAACTGACCCTCGATGAGCCTCGGAGCCCAGATCTGGGGGCCTTCCTGCCACACCCACAAGGACCACGTGGTACTGCCTGATGGCTGGACGTGGGCCCATCCGGCGATGAGTGGGGGGCTGCTCAGCCTCGGTGCCCACCCGGAAGCCTGCCCACTGTCCTGCCTGTCCCTCCCCTCGGTCACACCAGACTTCTCTGGCTCCCTGGGCTGCATCCTGGAGGCAACCACTGCCCTGCCTCAACCTGGGCTACAAAGCAAGGTCCTCAAGGGATTGGTTACCCATAGGAACCAGTCTTGTGACCCCGGACCTCAGCAGGCCGTGGGACACACAGTGCGGCCAGCATGGGACAGGGCACTCTAGGAAGCAGGGGATCCTGGCATCAGCCCCTGGCCCTGCCCAGCCATCCCTCTGCCCTGGATCTGTGGACAGAGAAATAGTATCAGGCCCAGACCTGACTGTGGGGGCACCCCCATGGGAGTCCTCAACAGGCCCTAGGGGACACCTGGCCCTGCCTCCCCTGCCTGGCCCTGCTTGCTTGACCCTACTGCACCCTGCTGGAGAGGTGTGGCCGGCAGGGGGCCGCGGCCCTCCACTGACCCGCCACCAACCTCTGCTCGGGCTCTGTTGCTCCCACCAAACCCCTTGGGGCCACACTCACCACCTTGGCCTAATTTTATCACCATATTGCCTTGTCGTCTTTCCAAAAGGCTCCAGACCTGGCGGGCAGGTGGCCTGGAGGCTGCTCGGAGCCGTTACCCTCTGCTCCAGGGGCCCTTCTGGGGCCCACTCTGCTGCTCAGGCTCACCCTGGGACCCTCCCTCCTCCCTGGCACGGCTGCATCTGGGCCTCTCTGGGCCGTGCGGGGCTCTGACCCAGGCTCCAGCTCTCCCTCTCAACAGCTCTGGGCTCTTGGCCTGGGCGCCCATGGAGGAGGCATGCCCCCCCAGCACAGGGTGACACTCCTGAGCTTGCAGCGGGCAACACTGGTGATGCCACAGCCAGAGCCCCGAGGCGCACCCAGGGGCAGCACGCCTCTGCTCCTCCGAGCCGCCACCCTGTGTGCTTGGCCCATGGGCCCTGGCCACACTGACCCATTTCCCAGCATCCTCAGGGGCAGAAGGAACTGAGTGCACAGATCCACTGAGCCTACCCAGAGACCCCACGAGGAGGGCAGGCCAGGGCGTGGCACCAGCAGAGCCCCCCGGCCTCGGTCTCCAGGCCTCACTCACTCTGCTGCCCGTGGCTCAGGAGAGCGGGGAACCTGGGGCTGCTGCGAGGCCGCGTCCCGCGTCTGACTTTCCCCAAGTACGTGTGTGACTTTCACAGAGCCGAAGCATCCGCAGTGAGGACGCGCCTGGTGAGGATGAGCCCGACTCTAGAGGAGAGGCAGGCACTTCGAAAGTTGCAGGGACAAGGCCACGTCTTCGCCCTCTCAGAAGCACGTGGGCCAGCCCACCGAGGATGTCATTGTTAATTTTTCCTAATGACACATTCAGGAAACAAAGCAAAACAAAAGAACCATCAGCTCAGCATCTAGAACAACATATTTTGACAGCGTATTTTTAAACTAATTCCCCTCTTCCAATGAAAGTGCCATCCTGCAATCTTTTTAAGTCTATTCAGTATATACCAACATGATTATCTCATTCTTCTCCTGATAAAAACTCCCAGATACACAATGGCGGCATGATCAACATGCAAATGCATTCACGGGACACTGTCTCTCCTCGTAAGGACCGGAAGGAGGGGACAGGCGGACGAGCTTGCCACGGCCACGGTGGCCCACTCAGCCAGACCAGCACGGGCACTGCCACCGGAGCGGCCCCTGCACACGACAGGCTCTGCCCCCTGGTGGGAGTCTGGGCCTCAGGGATGCTCCTGGCCTCCAGGACCCAGCTGCGGCTCGCAGGTGTGGGCAGGGTGGCGTCACGAGCCAGGCCCAGGTGGCTGTGCTCCCACTCTGCACCGCAGAGCGTCTGGAGTCTGCTGAGGGGACCCTGCGGGCAGGTGGGACACCATCCTAGCCCTGGCCAGGTGTGGGAAGACTCCCAAGGGTCAGACGGAGCCAGGCCCCCATGGGAGGGAGGAGAAGGTGGACAGAGAGAGGGCAGGCCCACAAGCCCCTCATGCTGGGAGCCCCAGGCAAGGCCCAGGACACGTCCCCTATGTCACCCGGGCATTCCTTCACAGACCTAGGGGCCAGCACTGGGTACAGTGCAGAGGTCCTGAGCCTACAGAATCGGAGTCCAGGCACACGCCCTCCCAGGCAACCAGGGCGGGCCACAGCCACTGCAAGGGACCCTCTGGGGGGGTTCGTCCCCCTCACTGGGTGAGGAAGGGCAGGAGCCACGACAGTCCAGGCAGCGGCAGCATCCCCAGGAGTGTGTCGGAGAGCACATCCTAGGCCAGGCCCCACCCACGGAGCCAGACACCCAGGTGAGCCCCGAGTCCTATACCTCACCTCCATACTCCCAGGGAGCCTAAGGGCTGGGACATGCAGGGCTGGGGCCAGCAACAGAGTACGCGGATGCTGGGCTGGGCAGGGCCGAGGGCAGGGAGGAGCCTCTGGGGCTCCAACAGCAGGAGAAGCCACCCCAGCCCAGAGGGCAGCAGGACACAGGGTGCAGCAGACAGTCTCAGAGTCCCTGCTCCCTGGCTGGGGTCCCCTACAGGGTGACCTCACTGAAGGCCTGCAGGGGTGACCCCGAGTCCCCCAGGCCGCTCACGGCAGGGGGGCGTTGAGCAAGGTCGGAGACTGAGTTATGGGAAGTTGCACGACACAGAGCAGAGGGCCCAGCCCTGCTCCAGACCCGCCCTGGGCCACGCCAGGCCCTGGACTCCTCTGGCTGCCCTCTCCCACCTGGACATGTCTGCAGTGACGCCAGCATGTGAGGGACGAGGCTGTGCAGGCCTCGGTTCTGCACAAGTCACCTCTGAGCTGACCGGAAGCGCCCGTGAGGTGGTCCTGCCTGGCTTGTCCCTGTGTGACACTCAGGCTGGCCTCGAGCCAGGCCCTCCAAGCCGTCCTTCCTCTGGGGCCTTGGGCCGCCTGCCTCCATCTCCTTCACGGCTTTTCACTGTCTTCAACCCTGTGGCCAGGACCGGCTCCCAGCAAGCCCTGCCCTGCCCCTCACTGCTGCGTGGCCTTCTGTGTGGACCCCACCTTCCCCAGACTATGCCAGCAAGGCCCTGAGAAACTCGGGTTCACAAGGCTCGGGCCCTCCCCTCAGAACCTTCCTGTGGGTGTGGATGGCTGCTCACGCGTCAGCGCACGTCACTTTGGCAGGCTGCCCTGCCCCTTGTCTCTGCAAGGGGACTGTGCTGCGCAACTCTGGCTCACGCACAGGTGTCTGCCCGGTGGTGCACCTTCCCACAGCGTCTCCAGCTTCACGCTAGGGTGCTCATGCCCTGTGCATCCGAAACCCTGATCCCATCTGAGAGACACAAGCTCTGGTCCCCACAAAACCTACTGAAAATGTTCTCCACAGCTGGGTTCACAATCAGCCTGCTGAGAGACCTGCTGTCCCCCTGGGGCTCGACTGAAAACCTGGGTAGGGCTGCTCACCCAGCACAGCAGAGAGGGGCCCTGGGTCACTCCATGCAAGGACAAGCCCCACCTTCCCAAGTAGCTAATACTCATGGGAAACTCTGGACAAGTCAAAGCCACAGGAGCTGAGGACAGCCAGGGACTGTGGGTGGCTCGAGCTCTTGGGCTGTTGGGGTGACCTCACTTCTGTGCATTAGAACCCAGAGAAGTCAGAAGTACCTCCCAAAGTACTCTTCTGTGGACATGTCATCCCCCACCCCACAGGACTGTCACTGTGAGTGGGCCTGGGTTGGGGCCCTTGGGGAGAGGAGGGGACAGGGTGGGGCTCTTGAGTCTCACATCCCCTGGCCTGGTGTGAGCACTTCACTGCTGGGTGCTGGTGCTGATGACAGCAGAAGGGGTGGAGCAGAGGGGACATGCACTGGGGAGAAGAGCAGCCGGAAGGGCTGGCGCGCACCTTCCCAGGTGGGGCTCCCAGTGGTGGAGCCCATGCAGCCTGCTCGCACGGCCACAGGGGCCACACAGGCCCTGCCCTGCTCCCCTCCCCTCCCCGGCAGGGCTGCTGGTCCTGGAGCCGTGTGACCCGAGCTGAGCAGGAGGTCCGAAGGCCCAAAATGAGGACGGCTTGCCTAAGGGATGACACAGAAGCCCACAAAGCACATCCCCGGCCCTGGCCTTGCCTGGGGACAGCACCAAGGAGCCCAAGCCAGGCTGCTGCATGCTGAGGACTTCCGAGGGGACTCAGCAGTTACCCCAACATCGACGCCCAGCTGCACATTGAGTGGAGGAACCTGAGTGCCCTGGAGGGCTGGGGCAGCCTGCAACCCAAGCACTTGTGGACGGGTCCTCGGGTCCTGAGCAGAGCTGCTGGGGAGACACAGAAGAAGTGGGGTGTGGACAGGGCAAGGGCAATGGCCAGCCCTGGTGAGGATGAGCCTGGAGACAGGCATGGGGGAGCAAGCCCTCTGAGGAGAGGGGCCTTCTGAGGAGAGAGGCACTGCCTCACATGTCGGGGGACACCACACCCCTCACAGCCAGCGGCTGTGGGGAAGCTGTTGCGGGGTCTCACACCCTCATCCCAGGATGGCCAGTGATGAGCCTGGCAGTAAGGACAGGTGAGGTGCCCTTTAAGAGCCAGTCTGGGCATTCCTGGACCTGCAGGGTGGGTTGTGGGACCCGGCTCAGACTCCACTGTCCTGTGTTTGGGGGCTGACACCTCACCAGTGCCTTGGGGTGAGCTGGTGGAGCGGCATGGATGCTGGACGTCCCGTCTGTCCCCAAGCATCCCCAGGGCCAGCCGCATTTCCAGCTCGCTTTTCCTCCCAGTTCAGGACGCAGAGGACGGGGCGCCCACCCACCCCACAAAGCCAAGTTCACCTGGGATGGGGACAGCACCCAGCAGAGACGTGTGTCCCGGCCCGGCCCGCTTAGCAGCAAAGTTGGCTGGACTGCGAGGGGGAAGTAGGCGCGACAGAGAGCAGGAGAAAGAGAGCGAGATTCCCGGACAGCAGGGAACAAGGACTAAAATAACACCGGGACAATAAGACCCACCGTTTCATCCTGCCATCCAGGCCCACCCAACTCCCATCAAAGGCTGCCAGGGCCGCAGAGCAGGCTGGGAGCTCGTGGGCCAGCCAAGCTGCTGGCCAAGGAAGCTTGGCCTCTGCTGGTCCCCTCCCTGCAGCTGCCCCTGGAAGGCCCTCAGCCCACGCCCAGCCTGGCCGGGACCCACCTCCTTGGCCTATTTGCAGCTGCTAGGGGTGAGAAGAAATGGGCTGGGCCCCTTCCAGCAGCCTGGGGCTGAAGTACTGGATTTATCCCCATGCCTGCTGAATGCCTGAGCCAGCCACGCGGAGGGCCCCCACACAGCACAGGCCCAATCTGGATTCTGCGGCTGGCCTAGCCCTGCCCTGCAAGGGCTTCAAAGGGAGCCAGCTCTGGTGAAGCCTTGCATACCCCAGCCCTACTGTCCCGCAGGGGCACTACCAGGGCACAACAAAGCACTCACTGCCTTGACCACCTCGTGTCCTAGAGCCAGGACACAGCCTGGCTCTGCAGGAAACTACACTCCCGGCACAGCAGGGAGCCCCATCCAGGGCATCCGCAGCAGGTTTGAGGGGCCAGCCCTCTCTGTGTCTGTGGCCAGCCCAGCCCCTGCAGGGCCCAGCTGGCAGGAGGCTGCCCTCCAAATGCAGCCTCCCAGCTCTGGCCTCTGCTCTCTGAGGCCAAGTCCCACAGCCTGAAGACAACCAGAGACCTTGTCGCCTCCAAGGGGAGCTCCTCCCAGCTCCAAGTTTATAGACGGAAGACCAGGGACTTGAAGGGAGCTGAGGGCCGCCCACAGCACCCAGGAATGAATGCAGTGCTGTAATGACAAATCCAGAGGATTCAGTGAGTCTGGATTCAGCCAGCAGTGGGACCCACCTCTCATGCCTGAGGGACAGCCGGGTCCCAGCAGCTGATCCCTGCAACCCACATTGGTAATAAACACCATTCACTGCAGACACGACACCCATCCTGGAAACAGGGCTTTAGCATTTTTTTGCTTTGTTTTTATCGCTAGCTTAATGATGACTAATGCCTGGGTGATTATCTTGTGCTTTTTCGGTGTGGCACCGGGAACAAACAATATCATTAGCGTAGCAGAAAGGGAGAGAAATGGGAGGGCCGAGAGTGAGGAGGCAAGGAGCAGTGGAAGGCCCCGCCGCTGGCCCAGCACGGGGCTCCCGCGGCGGCAAAGGCTGCTGCAGCTTGTGCTGTCTATAAACCTGGAGCCGGGAGGAGCTCCCCTCGGAGGCAGTAAGGCCTCTGCTTATCCCGCAGGCCGCGATCCAGAGCCTTCCGCAGCTCCATGGCCCAGGTCAGAGCCAGAGCTTCCCAGGGTGTGCTTCTACAGAGCGCCCAATGGCACGTAGCAGCCTGCAGGCTAGACAAAGCCGGGGAGCGGGCTGAGGCACAGTGCACGAGCCAGACAAGAGGAGCCACCTGTGGCCCTCACTTTGAGCCCTGAAGCTGCCCCCCGTCTCAGCCCTGGTGGGAACCCAGAGTTTCCAAACAAAACTGTCCACCCATGCATGCCTCACCCCACAAATAGGTGTTTTCCAGATGGCGGTAAACCCCAGTGTTGCCCAGGGTCCCCCGGCAACCACACTAGAGGTGGCCGGAACGTGTGTGGTCATACCCTCAAGGGGTCTTCGCCACGCTCCCAGCAGCACCAGGGAGCTGGTGCAGGCCAGACCTGGGCAGGTGGCCTCTTCCAGACCCATGGCCCTGAGAAGAGGGAGGCTGCACTACAGTGCCTCTCGAGGAAAGGTGGGGAGCCCTCCCTGCCCTTGGACACCTGGGCGCTCTCTCCTCCTTTGCAGGGAGTGGCCTTGCTGGGGCTCCCCGGACCCTCACACCAGGCCCTGCTCCTCCCGCTCAGGCCTCTCTCCAAAGTCCAGGTGCCTGGCTATCAGGTCTCGCAATCTCCAGGGCCTCACGGCCCTTCCCAGGCCAGGACCCCATGCACGCTTGAGCGGGCAGCCAGGTGAAGGCACGATATGGCAGGGCGGGGTGAGGCAAATGGACCAGGCACAGCCATGGGCTGTCCACGTGCCAACAGGCAGGGCACTCCTGCCCGCCGGGGGCTCTGGAGCTGCCCTGGGGCTAGAAGCCCAAGCTGGGGCCCTGGCAGGCACTAGGGACAGGCCAGGCGCTGCGCTGTCCTGGCTTCCGGGCTGTGGACGCCTTGCTGCAGCCTCTGCCTGCCCTCTGCGAAGGCAGCCTTGGGCCACTCCTCCTCCTCTCAACACCAGTCCTAGGCCCGTGGCTCGCCCCGCTCCTGTGCTCCCAGGCGGGCTCTGAGCCTGAGCCTCGGGTAAACACCTCCCACCCACAGACCAATGCAGTGCAGGGCCTTCCCTGTTCCACAGCAGTGAGGCCGTAGCTCAGAGAGGGTAGGTGACAGGTCCACGGAAGCATGGCGGTTCCATGGCCAGGAGGGGATCGTGGAACTGGACAGCAGGTGCAGGTCGGGCTCTTCCTCCTCACGCCCTCAGAAGCTGAACCGACCTCCGACCCTTGCCACCCCCTCCTGCTCTGCCGGCCCTTGTTCCCACCCACTTCCGGGGAAGACTCTCCCCATTTGCATGCAACGACACCAACCTTGCTGGGGCCAAGTCCCTCAGGAGCTGGGCCTGTCTTGGGGGCCTGAGGAAGTCAGCTCCTGAGAAGCTGGCCCCTGCCACAGGCTTGCATGATAAATAGATTAGGGCATTAGGCACCGGAGTTATTAAAAGTGAAAGATTCTCCAGGAGAAGGCCAGGGATGCTTGGAGCCTCTATCTCCTACAAATATGTAATGAAATTTAAATTGAATCTGGTTTAAAATCATTTACCTTTTGACATCATGTATCAGTGCACTAAGCATCGGTTGAGAAAGCAAATAACCTTTCAAGCTGAATGAAAAATTACTCTGTCTCTTTTGATTCCATGTTAATTTTCAAATTTAAACTACCCCATGGCTCCCCACTTGGGGTCAGCCCTGAAGGCTGCGGCCTGCGCGGGGCTAGGTGTGCAGGCAGAGGCCTGGCGGTGCCCAGGGCACCCTGCTCCCTGTGGAGAGCGTCCTCTCTCCACCCAGCGGCTGGCCGGCGCGCAGGCCCTTGCCGGGCCTCGCAGGAGCGGGGCTGGTCTCGGCTCTGTCCACAGCCAGGATGGTCCTCAGCTGGGGACATCTGGTCCCAGGAAGGCCTGAGTGCCTGGCTGCCCTGTCTGCCTGGGGCTTGGCACTGTGGGCAACTGGGCTGAAGGCTGGCACTGCTCAGCACCACGACACCAGGGATCCTTTCACTCCTCGAGGGTCCCCTTCCTCACTAGGAACCACTGAGCTTCCCCGGAGCCGGGGTGAGGGAAGGGTGGGAGGCCCACAGCTGCTGGCATGGCTGTGGGGACGGCTCTGCCTGGATTGCAGGCTCTAGAACAGGCTGGACAAGCGCTCTGCTCCCTGGGGGACGTGGGGAGGGGCAGAGGGCAGGCTGGGTCCTGCTATGCAGCTCTCCGCTCCCCCAGAGGCCTTCCAGGAGCCCTCGCCATCTCCCCACCCACACGGCAGCAGTGCCGCTGTCCCTGGCCAAGGCTGACAGAGCCTGAGTCCCCAACTGCAAAGTACAGGCAGGAAACATGATGCCAAACTCCACACTCTTCCCAGACCCAGGTGGGGCACAATACAGGCGGCGCCACCCTGAGGGGTCCCAGGGTCTCCCTTGAAGTCTAGGGCTGGCTGCGTAGCCCCTTATGACGATGGCCAGCATCCTGGGAGGACGAGGGGCCTGCGCCCCCGCAGATGCCTGCTGCCATTTCTTAATTAGTGGAAGAAACAAAGGGGCCTTTCAGGGCGGCCTGGGCTGTCACATGCCAGCCTCGCCGGGCTGGAGAACAGGGCGCGCTTTGCCAGGCTTGTGCCCCCATCCGCGCCTGCCCACGAAGACAGAGGCGGGGTGAGCAGAGGGAGAGAGGCGGTGAACCGGCCAGCGGGTGTAGGGGCCAGGGCCTGGGCCTGGGAGTACCACGCCTGCGCACACCAGACACAGGGCCGGGTCAGAGCGGCATAACGGGCAGCAACAGCCAGGCTGGGCTCTGCAGCACCGACAGCGAGGCTGGACTCCCACCCAGATGCACTGTGGGCCCGCGGTGGCCCAGAGCCCAGCCCACGCCCACAAGCCCGGATATTTTTGTGCTGGACAGACCGGCCCAGCATCCCACAGAGCCAGGCAGGCTCAGGCCCAGGGGCCCAGCCGAGCTCCGGGGTGTCCTCCCGGGTACAGGCGTGCCAGGGCCCTGGCATCAGGCAGGCAGGCAGGTGGCAGGCAGGGCCATGGCACAGTGCTAGTCCACTGGCGCTTGGGGCACTGCTGAGAGGGTCATAGACACTGCGCGTCCGTGTAGGTGCGTCCCTGCAGCTTCCCCCTCAAAGCACCTGTGGCTCTGGGTTCCTGGCAGAGGCGCCAGGGCTCCCTGGGAGGAGGACAGCACCTCTGGGGACACCGAAGATGAACGCACCACGCGTGTGCCAGCGGTCAGTCGTGTCATACGGCTGTCACCTTGATAGAGAAGGAAAACCCAGGCCACAGGGGCAGCCAGGCTCTCTGCTGGGCAGGAGTGGGCTCCCGTGCAAGGGCAGGCCAGGCGCTGGACGGGACGGCAGCGAGGACTTCCCAGGTGGGGACCACTGTGGGGACCACTCGCAGCCCAGAGGGTTGATGCCCTGTATCAAGTTGAGAAGTTGAGAAGGCTGACTAACTTCCACCAGGGTAGACACCTGAACCCGTGCAAGCAGAGGGCAGGGAGACGGCGTGGGTGGCAGGCAGCCTGCTTACGAAAGCAGACTGAGAGAGAGGCTTGCTCTTCCCCCACTCGTGCTCTTGTGGCTTTTGCTGTCTTCTGCACCTTGGACTGCTGCCCTCTGCCCTGTGCCACCTTGCCAGGGAGCCCGCTGAGTATGGACTGAAGCCTCCACAAACTGTGGGCTAAATAAACCTTTCCTCCTTAATTCTGGGTGCAGGGTACTGTATTTCAGCAAAGAGAAAAGTAACTAGGGTAAGCCCACTGCCCACGGCCCATGGCCCACTGCCCACTGCCCACGGCTGCCAGGAGCCCTGAGGACAGGGCGCTCCTCCGCCTGAAGCTGGTGGCTTCCGTGGGGGCCAGAGCTGCCTCTGAGCCCAGCCATGGCCACAGGACATACCCAGACACAGAAGCCCAGCAGGGGGCAGTGCCCACAGGCTTCTCCTAGCAGAGTGGGTAGAGACGGATTCACAATGGCAACGGTCCCTGGGCTCAGAGGGAAGGTCCCAGACTAGGGGAGCGGCACCCCGCTCTGTCCAGTGCTGGAGTCTAGGAAGGCAACGGCAGGGCCTGCAGTGAACACCCATGCACCCACGGCCCCCACGGGTCTGTACACGGACAGGGCTGGGAAGAGTCACAGGGGGCAGAGGCAGGCTGGTGCCGGGACCTCCAGCAGGGGTATTAAGTAGAGTCGTTAATAGGTAGTTAAGAAATCCTCAATCTCCACCAGCATATGCCGTTCCTCCTAATTTTGATCAACTTAAATGTAAAACCGTCTCTGCGCCTCCACGCGGGTTTGTGCCATCTGGTTTAATTAGTCCTCGGGTAGCGCACCATAAAGTTAATGGCAGGAACATCACCGGGCCAATCGGCAGCCCGCTGCCAGGCTCTATCTCACCAAGCCCGTTTCTCCTCCACCCGCTGACAGCAGAGGTCAAGGCCGAGGTCCTGAGTGGGGCGGCGGGTGCTGGCTCGGAGCAGAAGCCTGGTACATGCGAGTGGGTGGGGCCCCTGGCATCTCCTGGCAAGCCCTGGGCTTCGCCTCTGTGGCAGGCCACCTGTGTTCAGGACACCTGCTCACCAAGACAGATGGAAACGCCCACAGAGCCCAGTTGGGGCCTTGAGGTCAGGAGCTCACAGAGACCTGTGCATCGGCAAGTGCACCTGTGATGCCTTCCGCCGCCCCCAAAGAGACAGCCGCCTGTCCCACCCACAGCCAGGGACCCTCCTGCCTCTGCAGCTGCTTCCTGCCTGGACCCCCAGGTCCTGCCGAGCAGAGGCCTCTGCTCCTCACCATGAATGGGGGGACACTGGTCCTCAGGAACCGGCAGGGTTCCCATGGGGCCCAGGCCCAGCACCCAGAGGTGCCCGGCTGCATGGAGAACCAGGCAGAGGCTGCAGAAAGACCCTTGGAATGGGCAGCTAGAAGGTCGGTGTGACTGTGGGCAGAGAGGTCCTGGGGACAGGAGGTCCCAAGGGGACTGAGGGGCCGAGAGGCCAACCAGGCTGAGGCGACCGGGCTCTGTGGTCTGCATCAGGGGCCAGAGGGGTGGGTGGGAGATGCAGTGTGGGTGGCTCCGCCAAGCACAGGCCGCGCGTGGAGTGATTTCACGTGGCCACCTCTCTTAGCCTCTGCTCGCCGCGGCCAGCCTGGCCTGAGCCCTGCGACGTGTCCCACACTTGGGTTTCTGTGCTTTCCCATGCACAGGAAGTGATGGAGGAGTCTCTGCAGGTCTGTCACAGTGCCACCATGATGTTGCTCAGGGCAGCAGCCCGCTGGGTGGCTTCAGCGCTGCAAGATGCTTGGGGTCGTTAACAGACCTGGAGAGCCACACAGCCAAGGGGTCCCCCTTTTTGCCTTGTCTACCGGGAAACTCCAAACTAGGACTGGCAGCAGATGATGTCTCTCTAGATGGAGCTGGTGGTCCTCCTGAGGCCAGTCACCTGCCGATGGGGGGAGGTCTGATCCAGGGAGCTGCCTTTCCGCCCAGCATCTGAGGAGGACATAAGGGACTCTCCGCTTTGCTAAGAAAGGCTCCCTGGATACCTACCATTCCTCCAAGCCTGCTGACCCCACACAATGCCCAGACTGTGCCGAGCTCAAAGGGCGCAGTAAAGTTATCCCCAACTTCCGAAATTGAATTTATTAAGCGGTTAACGGATTTTCAGAGAATTTATTAACCAGCCTGACAATGCCTGGGGACTGTAATATGACACGATCTGCTGCGCCCTTGCCACCGCGAGGCACCGAGAGCGCCATCACATCTGTGCCCACCTCGTCCTCCAAGGTTCCCGGCTGCAGGCGGTGACCTACAGGCTTGTGTCCCTTCCTGGCCCGCACACAGGGGGACCCTGCCCTCCCGGGGGACCTGAGGCCATGCAGGAAGGGGTGAAACAGAGGCACCACAGGAATTTGGGACAGCAGAGGGCCCTGCCCAGAGCCACCACGTGCCTGTGAGCCTATGGCCCTGAGGTCAGTGTCTAGTGCTACCTGAGACAGCTGTATCCCAGAGACCTGAGGGGCAGGCTGACCTGGCCCAAAGTAACGGAACTAAACGGGTACTGACTCTGTGAGCACCCAGGGGTCCCCAGCCTCAGGCTGACAAAGGGACCCGCGCCTTCTCCAGGGAGCCCTCCAAGTGCACAGGTTTGGCTGGGGCCAGAGCTGGCCCTACGCATGGAGTGGGAGCATCACAGGCAAATGGCATCGTGTCCTGGAGACAGAGGTGAGGACCAGCCCAGGAGGATGTGGGAGACGCCGCCGTGCCGCTCCGTGGCCTGCGTCCTCTGGGCCCTGTGGTCCAGGCCCGGAACGTGAATCGGTGCCGGTTCCCGCACATGAACATAGTCCTACACAGTCCATTAACGCCTCGGGCTGCTTTCGGGGAAGTGCTGTAGGGTAAGCCAAGCTGCAGAGAGCTAATTTGAAAACAGAAGAGCCGAGATATCAGGGGGAGAGAGAAACAGCGGGAGGGGTAGAAAGGGGTCGCCACTTGTGAGAGGCAGTGCGGTAGTTAAGGCGATCTCCGGTTCATAACACACTAACCGCTGCAAGAGCAGAACAGAAAAGCCCCCCGGAGAATGCTCAGATGCCCCCACAATGACACGCAGAGGCTCCAGGCCCCAGGCACATGCTCCAGCAGCTCGCCTCAACACTTAATAAAATCAAGTACACAGCAGATATTGAAAAGACAGCAAACACCCTTGCACAGGACGCCCAGCCGGTGGGTTTGCCCTCAGCCTGGGCCAGGCCCCTCCGCCGGGCTCTTCTTCTCCATGGAATTCACAAGCAGTCCACGAGCACAGAGCTACAGGCTGCTGGCGACCTCCTCTCACAGGGACACTGCTCGGTCATAGGTCGCCGGCCATCAAGGGCCACACTGGGCAAGGCCACGGATGGGATGCACTGGCCCCTCCTGCTTAGAGTTCAAGACCCTGAGACTGGGCAGGCCAGGTGAGGCTGAGAGGGCATCCTCCAAAGTGGCCCTGCGCGCCCCACCTGTCTCTTCTCTCAGGAAAGAACCTGGGGTCCAGTGCCAGGCCACCCAGGGGTAGAGCAGAACCTGGGGTGCCCCAGCCGGGCTTGGGATGCAGGGGCACAGACAGGGGACCTGGGACAAGAGCTCACTGCCCCCAGCACACACGTGTGGCCTCCTGGGCTCCTCACTGGCTGTCACTTCCACTGCCCACCCTGTCAGAACTTCCGGGGCCCTCGGGGTACCCAGGACGAACTGAAGGTCTCTCTGCCAGGTGCCCCCCTGCACCTCTGGTGTGCCAAGGGCACCCATTCACCCCCTCCCAGCCCCTGCCCAGCATCCCAGCTGAGAAGGAGCCTGCTACCCAGCACCCCGGCGTCCAATCACCGGAAGACACTGTGCTGTCAGCACGGTGCAGTCCCCTCAGCTGTGCCCACCTCTCCACCGCCCCAGGACCCCTACAGGGCCCCCCAGGTGAGCTGGGCCTGGAAGAGCACGTAGGAGGGGCGCAGAGGTGGCCAGACCCCACACGGTTCCAGGGGGCTAGCTATCAAGGGCAGAAATGACCGAGCATGAACGCACCGGAAACCGGACGCTGGACGCTTCTTAGGACGGCTTGGGGCGGCCCCAGCTGCTGGCCTGGCACAGCGGGTCTCCAGCAGGCCCGAGAGCAACACGGTTCAGAATAGGAGCCAAGCCTTCCTCGGGCTCATAGCTCCCGCGTCTCCTCCTCCACTCCTCCAGCCCCGCCCTTCAACTGCGCCCCTGGCCACGCCCCCAACCCTGCTCTCCAATCACACTCCCCCAACCACGCCCAACAGCCACGCCTCCTCCGGCAGCGCCCCAAAGACCAGCATTCACCACCCACACCACCCTCTTCTTCCTGCCCCTAGCACCAGGCCCCATCCTACCCAGCTCCCCTTCCTTCTCTCCAGCTTGCTGGCTACAGATGGAAATGCCCCTTCTAGAATTTTCCATCAGGGTGCACATGGGGTGGGTGGCCCAGTGGAACCAGCAGCGAGGCAGGTGCAGTTTCCCTGGGGAGGGAGCATGTGTGACACAACCCTTGTGGCCAGCAGGCTGCTGCCCTGGCCCGCTCCCACCTCTGCACAGCTTGCGGGCTGACCCCTCGGAAGGAGGGAGGAGGCAGGAGGCATCCCAGGAGACGTGGCCATCCGCAAAGGTGAGACCCAACCTCACCCGGGGCCCGCCCTGGGTGACCCCGGGCCTTCCCCACACTGTATTCACAGGACACTGCTAGGCCTGCCTGCAAATGGCTCTTCCACCTGAGTCACAGCTGCCCAACAGGTGTGGGGACACTGCCAGCCCCCGGCGCAGAGCAGGCCCTCTCCTGCCCCATGCCTGGCCGGCACCCTTGGCCACTCCGTGCCCCTGAGCCTGTGGGGCTGGGGTCCATGCAGATGCTTCAGTCTGCTGAGGACAGCAAGTTCCGGATGGCCATCGCGCCATGCAGCCCACTGCCCAGGGGGCGCTATGGCCCGGAAGTGCCAGCGCAGGGGCCTGGTG
Source organism: Tympanoctomys barrerae (assembly GCA_002564285.1). Taxonomy (NCBI): domain Eukaryota; kingdom Metazoa; phylum Chordata; class Mammalia; order Rodentia; family Octodontidae; genus Tympanoctomys; species Tympanoctomys barrerae. The sequence continues at coordinate 5,746 of NDGN011522566.1, read as the reverse complement.
CAGGCAGTGTGCCCAGGCCCCAGCCCCGAGCCTAAGGTGAAGGCCGACTGGGAGACTGGTGTGACAGAGGCTACGAGAAAGAGCAGGGCAGGCTAGCACGTCCAGGAAGGCGGCACAGGGGCCTGGCTCTGCGGGAGGATGGGTGGGGGGTTGCCTGGCCGCCCCACAAGGCCAGTCCAGTTCTCTGTGCCTGCTCCTAGTATGTGACTGAGGGGAGTGTCATGTCAGGGTCACACCTGTGAGCACAGGTGGGGACGCTGGGGAGACGCTTCTGGAAGCTGTCACTGAGGCTCCTCCCTCTGGAGGCAGCTGTCTGGCAGGGCCGGGCTCCAAGCTTGGGCTCCCGGGGCAGGATGAGGGATGGGGCTTCCCACTCTGGCAGGAAGGTCCTCGGCTTGGGAGGCCCTCGGCACAGTGACACGGGAACCTGGTGGATGGCAGAGCCATGCACCAAGGGAAGCCATGGGGGATCGGGTGGCCACCCAAAGAGAGGGACCACCAAGGGCAACCACGCTGTGCCCAGCACAGACAGCAGGTGCTGTGGCCCAGGCAACAGTGGCCCAGATGGAGGGAGGATGGGAAGGACATGCTCTGGAGAAGGGGTCCTAGGTATGGGACCCGGGCCAAGCGGCGAGACTGCAGAAGAGGCACCAGCCCAGGATGAGCCTCAGGGCCGACATGGGGGGCCGTGGCAGGGCAAGGCACAGCACCACAAGCACCCAGGGCTGGCCAGGGCAAGATGCCCACCAACTCGGCTCTGCTGTGGGCCGACTGCCGCCTCCCACCAGGACCCCGAGCCACCAGCTCCGGGACAGCAGCCGTGGCCATGCCCACATCTGGGCCCCAGGGCTGACATGTATGAGCTCCCAGCCTCTAGGTGCCTGATCCTGGGGCCTGGGCAACCTCACCACAGCCGGGGAAGATCAGCGTCAGAGCCAGGCCATCTGAGGGACAAAGAGGGTTTCTGCCAGGACACTGTCCACCAGGCCCAGCGCCACTCAAGCTGACCAATACAGGTCCAGGGCAGCCCCTCTCGCCCAGCCAGAGCTGGAGCCACGCAGCACCTGCTTCCAGCCAGCAGTCTGAGCCAATAATTGAGCATCCTGGAGCCTCCGGGAATGATCCCCCACCTTTCCTGGGTGGAGGAGAGAGGGGGCAGTCACCCAGACCCCTGCCAGCCAGTACCCAGCCAGGCCTGGGTTAGCACACACTCTCAGCAGAGAGCTCTGGGAGGAGAAGGGGGTTTGGAGACTCCTGGGAGCCTTTCAGGCCTCTGGGTATCAACAAGGCCTTCCTGGAAATCCCCTGACACCTGCAGCTAGGGGACCTGGTGGAAGGAGCAGGGGCTCAACAGCCTGCAGGGAGCATTTGGGAAGGGCAACCACCAGCCCCGTGGCCCCAGCATCCCACACCCTCCTGGGCCCTGATTTGGGAGCCAGCACCCCTGCACTCCCCATGCCCGGACCCCAGGAAACCACACGCCCACTCCGGAGCTCGCCAGATCGGAGTTCCTCCAGTGGTTCCTTGTCCGCTGCTCCCTGCTGGTGGGTCTGGCTGTCACCAACAGGGCTCTGGGTGACGGGTGGCAATCTGCGAAGGTTATTAACTCCAGAGCACCACGGTTTAATGCAAAAATGAGTCCTTCTACATCAGCGCAGCTGCAATGCTCTATAAAGCAATGGGGATTTCAATGTTTTGCTTTTCTTTCCTTTTCTAGTGCTACATTATCATTCCATTTTCCCATAATTACACCCATAAAAGTCACCTGAAGATACTTCAGGCCACAAAAGTGGATCTGCATATTTCACGCTGTGGATGCAGAGTGGCAGGTCCTGAGCAGAGTGCCTCGGGCCAGACCCAGCAGGCTGAGGCCCTGATTGGGTTCTGTGGTCCAGTCTTCCCTGGGCTAGCTCAGGGAACGCCCCAGGGCCAGGAGGAGGCTGTGGTCCTAGCAGTCTCTTCCCTTAGGAAGCCCTCCAAGGAGGCAGATGCTCTTGCTTCGTGGTCCTCAGGCCCCCTCTGGGCTGTAAGGATCCCACAAGGAGACAGAACCTATCCTTGTGTCCTTGAAGGAAACAAATAGCGCATCTTATGCCAGAAATTCATCAAATAAAAGCACAGTAGGAAATCTTTTTTAAAAAGCTAAAAACAAGGGAAAAAATTCTAGACAGCATCACTTCATTAAGCCTTCAATATTTTCCATTTTACCTTTTCAAGAACCCCGGAAATAAAAATTGAGTAGCAGGGAGACAGCGCATTCTAATCTTTCTTAAATATGCCATAAATTGTATTTATAAAAGAAACCCTACATCAGAGTCCCTACGCTTGGTTAGTATTCTAATGGATTAAAAACAATTCCAAAGTTGTTTATAATTTCTTCCCAGAGTTGCAGCTCAGTACATGAGATTTAACTGAAAGGCACAATTAAATTTTGAAGGGATTTATTTGAGAAAAAGAAAAAAGTCCGTCAGAAGCGCGGGTTGTTTGTCCTCCGTGGGACTCTCTGGAACTCTGAAAGGCACTGTTCGGGCCGCACCTGCGCGGAGCGCGTCTCTCACGGGCCTACTGAGGCAGAGCTCTGCACCTCGGGGTTAAATGCTGCGTGCAAGGGTCAGGCGTCCGCGGGCCTCGCGGGCATCGCGTCCCGCAGGCGGCCTGCAGAGGTGGCCCGTAGAGATGGGGCGTGCAGGGGCCACGCCTGCCCGGCACGCACACGCCCCTCTGCACGCAGTAGCGGTCGAGGCCAGCAGAACTCTGGGCTCCTGCGCTGCTGGAGTAACTAACTCAGCGCGAGCGGGCTCCTCTCTGCAGGAGGCGTCCCCAGCCCAGCCACGGAGCGACTTTCTCGCCAAGCTCCTCACCTCCCCCGCCCGCTCATCATAAGGGTCCCGCCTCTTGGCGGCCTGCATCTTCTGCCAGAGGAGCGGAGCCTGTGGCCAGCGCGCTGGACACGCACCGCGGAGCGTGCACTTTAAAGCGAAGGCCCCCTTCCCTTTTTGCTTTTCCTAGCAATTCTTCTCCAATAGGAGAAAATGACAAGGCTGTGTCACCATAGCAACCAGCCTAATTGGTGGACTGCAGGTCTTTCTCCCGCCAGACAGTGGCGCTCAACCCTTTTAATGTGAATCTCGGCAGCCAGCAAAGAAGGAAGGACTTTGGCCCGGCCAGAGTGGCAGAATTCCCCTCAGAGAAACCAGGCCAGGAAATAATCCGGTTTCCTCTTAGTATCAGCAGGAAGTGAACACCTTGCACACTGCGGAGAAGCGCACAGACTTAGGAGGCTGGACAACTGAATGCTGTAGGATTCTCATTTTCCTAATTAATTCGACACAAATGCAACTGCTCCACAACACAGGGTGGGATAATAAAAAATTCTTACCGAACGCAAAAGCAATTTACAAACAAGGCTGAGAACTATTTTTCTTCCTCCTAGAACGGCTGCATGAGAGGATGGCATTCACAGGAACTGTTTATCATTTTATTTGCTTTTATCAATTCTAAAAGAGAATTTTTTAGGAGGACTGTACTTCCAAGCTATAAATTATTATGATGTCTATTTCATATTTTAGCAAAATTTTTAATTTCTCCAAGTGCAATTCTGTTGTAATGGGGTGTGCCCTGAACCGTTATCCTACTGTCAGTTATTCAGTTATAGAGATGGAAGGAAAGAGCCGTCAACACAGCTCACGCAGGCTTCTGCTTTCAGGAGGCCCGCGGTGCTGGACATGTCTAACAAACGTCCTCGCTGTCAAGGAAGAGCTCCGTGCAGCACGGTGGGGAGTGGCACCCGGCTCTGTTCCTCCATGGGCCTGAGCAGCGGGCAGTGCCAGCGCGGCGCTACGACACCCAACGCAGAATGCAGGCAGAAGTCTTGGGGAGTGTGAGCCACCCCTGGGGTGACAAAGTGATCACACTGGGATTTGGGCTGTGGCCGGGCTGGGTGCTGCAGTGCTGCCCAGGCCTGGGGAGCAGAAGGGGGCATGTCCAGCTAGCTAGGGTACAGCACTGAAGCCACAGGCTGGGTGGCTGGGCTCGGCAGCTGGCCTCCCTGCACCTGCCCAGCTGCCTCCGAGGGGCCTGCGTGTGCTTCTGGGTTCTCTCAGAACAGGCCCCAAGGACACTGTGCCAAAAGCACGGATGAAGAAGGGCAGGGACAGGAACACAGGCAGCACAGGGCTCTCCCCAGGCTGCTGACCTGGCCCCTCCTCCCGTGAGGCCACCGGGAAATGAATCCAAATGCCACTTCCTGGACCCTAAGAGTTTCCTGCCATTAACCCCTTCTGTGTCACCAAAGCTGCCACACTCAGAGGGCCACGTGAGGAGCCCCAAAGGCCACTCCAGGACGGGCTAAGGACACAGAGGCCATCACCCCAGCTCCAGCTTTCTGCAGCCAGCCCCCCAAGTAGGATTCCAGGAGCAGCACCCAAGACAGCAGAGTCCCCAGAGCAGGGAGGTGACAGAGTCCCTGGCTGTGACCCTCCCTGCCTAGGGACTCTTCCTAGAAGGCCCACAGTAATCACACGGAAGGCACAGCCCCAGTCAAAGAGTAGGGTCAAAGAGTAGCACAATTCTGCTCCAGCACTAGGCTCCCCAGAGATCCCAAGGCCAGGCCATCCCAGCACTCTGGTGGTCGAATCTCAGAGGCCACTGTGGTCCCATTCCCTAGAGCACCAGGCTGCACCGGAGCTGGAGGCCGTGGCTCAGAGGTGGCCCAGCCCAGGAGGCAGAGGGAGGCTGGGCGCTGGGCAGTCTGTCCCTCTCTGTCTCTCTCCCTCTTAGGGAATCCATATTTTTCCATCGCCTCCTGCACCATGGCAATTCCCACACAGGTGTTCGTAGGACCCTCCCTCCTTTCCTTCCTTCCTTCCTTCCTTCCTTCCTTCCTTCCTTCCTTCCTTCCTTCCCTCTGGGACTGGAAGGTGCCAGGAGACCCGTGCCCAGTGGCCAGGAAGCCGCCAAGCCCCCAGCACCGCGCCAGAGCCAAAGAAACCCACCCCACAGCTGCCAGGGCGCTCATCACCCACCCCAAGTCCGTGCCCTGCACAGAGCAGCCCTCGCAGCCCCGCAGCCGGAACCTCGATCCAGCCTCCCCCAGCCGGCGCCCAGGCCCCCGCAGACCCTTCAGCATGCCTCCAGGGTGGTGGGTTTCGTGGTACCCACCCTCACTCCTCCCAGCTCTGAAGGCGCCTGGAGCCGCTCCGCGGAGAGACAGAGCCGGCGCGGGTCCAGCCTTTGCCCGCGACCGCCCCAGGAGCCCGCTAGGGGCTCGGCCGCCTCGTCCCCAAGTCCCCGCGGGCGGAAGTGTCGCGAGCCGCCAGCGCTGGGCACAGCGCCCCGGACCCGATAGAGTCGCTCGCACCCTGATCGCCGTTCCCCCATCCCCCCAGCCCCCCACACCGCGCACGCCGGGCCGCGAAGCCCCGGCTGCCCGCAGGGCCTCTGGGCCGGGAGCGGCGGCGACAGGCGGCACGCGCCGGGTGGGCACGGTGGGCACCTCCGCGCCGCGCCACGGGGCCTGGCGCGGGGCCTGAAGGGTCGGAGAGGCGGAGATGCCGCCCCAGGGCGCCGAGAGCAGGCTCAGACCCCATCCCGGGCCGGCGGGGCCGAAGGGGCAGGGAGCGGAGGGGCCGGCGGGGCCGGGGACAGGGACGGCGCCCGCTCCAACTCCGCGCCACTGGGCGCCCGGCGACTGCGGGCCGGGCCGAGGGCCGCGAGGGGCCGGGCGCGGTACTCACTGCAGTAGGCG
>NDGN011522544.1:516-20070 GCA_002564285.1 Tympanoctomys barrerae | reverse complement strand
TAGGGAAGGGTCTACAGGGTGTTCAGGCACTACTAGATTGGACTCGTGATCTGCCTATTTACAGCCTCCCAAGAGCTATGATCACAGGCACGTGCCACCATGCCCAGTCTCATTGCCTTCTCAGCGCGTCCCAGGGATCCAACCCCTGGCCCCTGTGCCTGCTTGCAGGTGCTTTAATCCACTGAGCGATTTGGCCAGCCCTAAAAATTGAGAAGGATTTTTTTTTTTTTTTGTAGCTGACTCAGGCAGCCTTAAGGGTGGGTCTGGTAAGGCATGTGGTGCTGGGGATCTAACCAAGGTATCCTGTATCTGACTGCATTTGCATAAGCAGGTGTTTAAATAATTGAGCTAACTGGAAGGCCCCCTTGTTCATTTTTGTTAACATGACAATATAAATTGATTTTAAATTTGTGTCTGTTTGCTATTTTGTCACTTCATGTGTTCATTCTTTACAAGGATGTTGTGCTTTAATAAAATCATGTGTTGCTCTGTCATACTGTTCAATTTGATACACAGTCATCTTTTGAATACTTTAGTTTTTTTTAAAAAATTAACCAATAAACATTTGGAAATGTGTAATGGGAACTTATACACAATTGAGTATAGAGAAAACTATTTTTTAAACTTTATTGTGAAACTGTCAAGTACAAAGAACTGGGGAAATTCACTGACCAGATTTGCTAATCGTCCTGCCTGTTCTATATCATTTACCATTCCTTGGAAGCACATACACTTTTTTTTTTCCTCTGAGCCATTTGCAAGTTGATTGCATTTGTCATGCTTCGTTGTCCCTTAATGCCTATGTTTCTGTTTCCTAAAAACAAGGATATTGGCAATATAGATTTAATGGGCCTCTTGTTGATCTAATTATTGTGGGAGTGCTGTAGAACATATTTAATGAGACACTATATAGATGGAAAAGCAGAAGCAGTCTTAATCTTACCTAGCATGCGGCATGAACATTGTTTATATATTCATAAATATTTGAGTGCCCAGGCAGTGCCCTGGGCCATAAGGGATAAAGCTGATTATAATGCACAGTTCCTCATGAAGTTAACTCTAGGCTATGAAATGAAAGCATATAGAATAAACCAACAAGTAATGGCAGTTTGATGTGCAAACACTATGACTGGAAGACAGAAAACTTTGAAGTTAAAAGGTGACTTTGACAATGAATTTCAGAATGCATTGCAACTCGATGAGTTCTGAGAGAATTAAGGAATTAGGGGCTAGGAAATGGGCCAGCTTTATAGAATGAATTGAGGAAATTTGGTAGCACCAAGAGGAAAGTAACAGTCTAACAAAAGAAAAGCACCTAGAACAGTTTTCTACTTGCAATTGGCTGGTCTGGTTGAGTATCAAAGACAAGATATTAGAGGAGGAATGAATGGGATCTGACACGTGCTTAGTGTTGAAGGGGAGAAAGGGCTATTTATTTACATAGCACTAGAGGGAGGAATGAAAAATAATCTGGATTTAGTCACAAGATATGCTTTAGTGGGGAAGATCTTAGTAATGGGTGGGGTTGTTTTGTTTTTGGTAATTGAGGAAAGTATGATCGTGTGAAATAGAAAGAAAGGAAAAGCTAGAAGCTTGTAGAGCATGGAAACTTAAAACCAGTGTTTGAAGGTGATTGGCTTAGTGAAGGGAAGAGATTGAATACTGGCAAGCAGTGGTCAAAAATAAGATGGGTTTGCATTGGACACAGTGTTTCTGAGTTGTTCTTCCATGCAGCTGTACTATAAAGAAGTAGAATGAGGCTACTAAAAGTATTAAACATTACGATCATCTGATTTGTACTTAATTTTTATATAAAACAATGAAATGTTATTGCATGCAACTTTTCATTACTATTTTATTTGTTTCCGTGGTCTTTTTTCTCTTCCTGCATGTTACAGAGAACTGCCCTTTTCACTTCCTTTACCTGTCATATTCTCCCTTCCTCCATTTTCACAGCATGTTTTTTCTCTGAGATGTCCCAGCAAGCAGGCCCAGCGTCATATTGACTTGACAGAAGAACAGGCTGAGCTGACACCTGTAAGTTCTGTAAACATGTTATAGGACTGCTTAAATATTAGTGAGGAAGAATACATTCAGTGAAGCCACATGATAAAATCTTGTCATACAATATTTTTATATCAGAATTAAACCAAGCTTAAGGGAATGGGCCAAATAAGCAACTTTATGATAGGATTCCAGCGTTCATGGTAAATTACAGGTGGTACTGTGTCCAATACAGAAGATTTTATATTAAAACCTGAAACTATATTTTGTTATCTTGAAGCTAGAGTCTTTTATCAGTTGCTTAAGATAGTAACACATTTTACTGTACTTTAGGAGAGAATTACCAAATGGAATTATTCTTCTGCACTGAATGCTTTACTGAAAATGTAGTTTTCTTCAAAAATGTGTTCTCTAGTCAGTGGTTGATAAATCTGGGTCTGCAGAGCTGCATAGCCCTTACAGCAGACACTAGGCACATATTGGCTATTTCATAGCTAAAATGTGGCTAACCCAAATTGAGGTGTGCTACACAGATGGAACATAAACTGGGTTTTGAAGACAAAAGTAATATAAAAATACTCCGTTAATTTTTGTAGTTACCACTCAGATTGTTTTAGATGTTCTTGGTTACATAAAAGATATGATTACTTCAGTGTTTTCTCTTTATACTTTTAAAAATGAATGTGGCTACTCTAAAACTTTGAATTATATTTGTGGCTTGCTGGCATTATATTTCCATTGGACAATTGCTGCCTTACAGTTATCTGGGAAGCATAAGGGAAAAGCCTCTAACTCTCTAAACCCCATTCTCTCTCATTTCCTACCCTTTATCGTAACCCTCTAATAGGTTATATCCTGCTGAGTGAAAAACACCTCACCTTCATTTTCAGTTGCTTCTCCACTGCTCTTAATTATTAGCCACACTTGTAGTAATATGTATGTATTTTCTTGTTTCTTCTGTCCTTGCAGCAGTACTTAATCCTTTTAGATTTAATGCCCCCTTTTTATAATAATTTATAACACCATCTTTACCATTCTGAATTTATAGTTAATACAACCTGCCTGCATACACATTTTTGTGAGTGAATACAGTGCCCTCATTCCTAATATGAAGGAGAAATTATTTTTTTTAATTTATAATAAAAAGATATCTTTTAGTATGTTTATGCTTGGCATGCTATTAAAAATATGTTTTTAAAAATAGTCATGAACATTTTATAATAACTTTGTCTGGGCCTGCTGATACACACCTGTATTCCAAGCACTTTTGGAAGGCTGACATAGGCAAATTATAAAATCAAGACCCCCTCACTTAGTGAGATAAATAGGGCCTAGGAGGTAGCTGAGTGTGAAGACTCTAGGTTCAGTCCTCAGTAGTACAATAAAAAAGAACTTTGGATTTAATTGAAGTAAGAATATTAGAAGTGTGTTGGTTGGTTGGTTGGTTGGTTGGTTGGTTGGTTGGTTGGTTAGTTGGTTTCAAATAAAGAAGCCAGACATAGTGACACATTCTTGTACTCTGGGAGGCTGTGCAGGAGCATCAATCACCATTCCAAGCCCAGCCTGCCAAGTTAACACCTTAGATCTTATCTCTTATCTCACAATTTTTAAAAATACTAAAAAGGAGGAAAGGGGCTGGAGAGGTAGCTCAATTTGAAGGCCCTATGTTTAATCCTCAGTGAATGATCCCCAGAATTAAAACGTGTTTTGATAGCAGACATTACACATTTGTATGTGGTAAGAGAAAGGGGGGAAATAACTGAAGTAGATTTCTTAAAAAGTCATTAAAAGTTAAAGCAACAAAATTATTTTGCATTTATATGTAAATGAAGTTAGGTTCCAAATTTGGATTATTACAAACAAGATTTCCCATCTCTGATTTTACATGAAAGAACATGTTTTAAAAAATCGTGAGACAAGTTGTGAAACTTCCATTGTTGTGTGACATTATTCTATGATTGCAAGGCATCTAGCACTTCTATTTCTTCCCAGTAAATATTGATAATTCTCTGCACTTCATTGTGACAGCTGAGATTGTCTTCATCCTTTTATGTAATGCCTACATGAAGACAGTAATGCCACTCCTAGTCTCAGTCTCTATCCTCTCCTTTTCTGCATCTTTGAAACCTCTTCCTCATCCTTCAGTACTATAAGCTTCTTCAGACATACTTTCCTGAGCCCCCAGTTTTGTCCTAGTTGCTCATTTCCTGCATGTCCAACTCCACCAAGCACATGGCCTTATAGTTGCTAGTGAGTCTCTATCTACCTATTAGATTCTAAATTCTCTGAGGTAAGAAGTACCTGCCTGTTACCTTTTCATCTGCAATGCTTAGCATGTTTCCAGGCTCAAAGTTAAAAAAGTAGTTGAATAAATGGATAGGGGGAAATACAGAAGAGAGAAAACAAGCCCATAAAATGGAATATAGATAAACCTCTGACTTTTTGTGTTTAGAGTGGTGCACAGAAGAAAATAAAAAGAGGCTGTACTTATATGACACTTGTACATTTTTGGTTGACACATGTCTTCGCCCCAAGGCTGTGGCTGACGTACCAAATCCAGTCTTTTCCTGTTCTTAAACCTTCAGCTGTACCCTACTCTTCTCATGCCTCCTGCATCCCTCTCCAGTAACCAGCACTCCCTCTCCACACACACATACACCCTGCCCTTTCTTTCTGAAGAGCAAGGAATTCTGGGAGTAGTATATGGCTGACTCAATGTTACTGTAAGGAAAGATAGGTTTAAAAAAGCAATTTACTGTGAGAAGTTTACTGTCTTTGGTTTCTGTGTCTGTTCTTTCTGCTACAGATACTTGTAGCATAAATGAACATGAACCTGCCCTTTCCCTGTTACTGACTAGGCTGTGAATTTCTATGTCGAAGTACAGCATACTTTTATCAAGTTTTTTTGGTACATTTTAGATATACATAGTGGCCATCACAACATAATTTATGACCATGTATAGCTGTCATTAATGATTTCATGTTTAAGTTGTGGGTCACCAATCATGATTGTCTCCTTTTTAAGTTATTTTAATATTTCAAAATGTATTAACTTAATGACTCTTTAAGCAAATGTGATTAAATATTGCCTCTAACTGCTCATATTATAAATTTGGGGAGACTTAAAGTCTTGGGATGATATAAAGTAGAGAATTTGAGTAAATCTTGTTTTTTCTTTAAAGCTTAAATTTTGAATTTGATGTTGGGATTACATGTTGTGTGAATAACAAAGATGATTGAGAATAAGAGCAGTGAAAGTTGTAGCTGCCCTTTTTAATTGTACTTTTCGTTCATTATCCTCAGTTTTCTCCTTGGTCTTGGCAGATCACTAAACTTAAACTAAATTGAGTTTTCAGAAATTTCTACCTACCTCCTATCTTGATAGGTGAGCCAACCAGTATTTATTTTTAGGAAGACTATACCATCTAGGAATAAATGAGAATCTAGGAGTAATCTCTATTCTTACTACTATTTGGCTGTCAGTAATGAATTGTAGTGAATATTTTCAATTTTTATTTAACCTCAGCTTTCTTGTTTTTGTTAAGAAGTGAGAGGAATGAAGATAGGTTCATCTTGAATTCAAACATAGCTTTAACATTATAGGCAATGAAATAACCACATAGCAAACTCAACATAGTGTAAATCTGAGCAGATTAAATTGATGTCTTCTGTAGCAGTGTTTCCAATATTAAAGAAGCATGTTTGTCACCTAATATCATTTTCTCCCTGAATGGGTGCAGCTATGTGGTACTGTATTTGTTTGCATTTGAAAAGTTTCTTTCCAAATGATTAGTCTGTCAGAACAACTTAGATTTATTGCATGCTGTAGCATTATAGAACTTTTTTGTGTAACTCCATTGTGCTGTGTTATTGCCAAAACATGGTCCTGTAAGTGAGGACCATAAAATTTTACTGAAAGCTAGTGTCTATTAGCCAAAACATGGGTAATTTTACTCTTGGGAGGTTTATCATTGAATTGATCAGAAACGGTTGCAGAAATTTTTCAAGTGATGTGGTCGTATTGTGTTCCTATCAGTTTAACTGTTTAAAACAGTGTGGGCCATGAACAGGCTTTAACAGCAGGAAGGAGTATGATGTGTATTTATTTATACTCTTTGTACAACATTCCATGGTTACTGGCATAGAAGAAGCCAAACTGGCTTTGTGATCTGTGTGTGTGTGTGTGTGTGTGTGTGTGTGTGTGTGTTCCTTTGGGAAGATTCACTTGTGATATATCTATAGGCATACATGAGGGATGAGGTCTTTACCTCCCCTTCCTTTACTTTCTCTTTTTCTTTTTCTCTTTTTTAAAAAATTTTCTTCATGGACAGATTTTACTCAGTTTATTTTTTTTAAATGTGAGATTAATTATAGAGAATCATTCTTGCTTTGTCTACTTTATGTTTTAAACATTATAAGGCCTCCACTGACTTCTGTTATTTCCTTTTTTTGTTTCTCTCTTCTTTTTTCCTGCGCAAGCACTCCTATTTGGACAGGGAAACATCCCTTCTTCTGAGAAACATTGCAGGAAAGCCTTCCCATTTGCTGACCAAGGTGACACTACTGCTTTCTTCATGCATGTAACTGTTGACTGCTTTGTAGGTGGAATATAGTTTGTGTTTTTGATTGTCCTCTCATGTTATTGCTTTGTCATTTTATACCTTTGTCCTTAATAGAAGTTATTTTTTATCTTACTGAAGGTAATTGCTTATCTGATCTTAATGACTATCAGATAATACTGAAGAGTAGCAAATATTTTCAGGAATTTCCACCAGTTTTTAAATTTCTATAAATGCCTAGTCTTCTCAAGTATGTTGTAATTTTTCAATTTTGTATTATATATTAAAGTATAAAAATATTGCTTACATATATTTTTACTCATGGTTATCCATACTGTGAGTTTCTGTAGTACATTTTATAATTTGTGTTTGTATTGACTTTATTGACTTATAGAAAGAAAATCTTCACTTACGTTGACTTAGATTGGAAAAGAAGGCTGCAATACCCAGTTCTCTGTCCTCAGAATGTTTTGAATCAGTCCAGCTAGATTTTCTTTGAGTTGGTATTTATAAGAATTATAAATTGTTAGCAGTTTATAATTAGCAATTATCATTAGCCAGGAAAAAATATTAAAAGTCAAGAAGCTAAACAGCTTTCTACCTATTTTCAAATCGTGACCTTATTTCTTTATCTTATTTAAAATGTTATAATGTTAATTCAAGAATATCAGATTTGGGGGCCGGCCAAATAGCTCAATGGATTAAAGCACCTACAAGCAGGCTCAAGGGTCTGCTGTGCTGGTCCTGCCCCTGGGGCATGCTGAGACAGCAGTTGAAAGGGCGTAAACAGGTGGATCACTATGAGTCCGATCTAGTAGTGAGACCCTGAACAACCTGTACACCCTTCCCTAAAATACCAAAACAAAAAGAATGTCAGCCTTGCTAATAGTTTCTGAAGATTGTCTATAGTAGTTTTGAATAATGTCTCTTAAGTTTTATCTGAAGGTTTTTTTGTTGTTTGTGTTGTTCATTTCTTGTTAACCTGTTAAACTTACGGAGGATTATAGGTTTAAAAAAAAAAAAAAACTGCCCAAGAAGTAGCTCAAAGAAAAGACCCTTTGGAAGGGCAAGCAAGGGGCCCTTTCTCTTGACCAGGTTTCTCTTTATGGTAGGTCTGTGAGTAGAGATAGAAGCATAAAGACCAGGCAAAGGGAGACATTTAAGTGGAGTGTAGCCATACTTTATAACCAGAGCAAGGCTTTTCTTCCTCAGTGCTTTTTTTCCTGTTTGCCATCTGATCTTGGAACCTGCACTTATAGTTTCAGGTAGGTCTCTGTGGTAGATCAGTTCTTCCCCTTGAGAGCATCACATTTCCAGAGAGCTGCAAGGGTTGCTGGGAAAGCACCAACATCTACTAGCACCTATATCTCACAGGTGTTGTAGCTGCCATGCCCATCTTCTCCCCAGGGCCCCACAATTCATACTCATCTTATTTTGCTTAGAATACTACCACTTTCCCAGAGACCCGGGGACTCAGGGTAGTCAGCTGATTGTCATTGGTGCCTTTCTTCTCTCAAATCTAGAATGAAGCATGGCAAAGCCCTCTAGGGGTTTATTGCATTTGCACATCCATCTGATGCTTATTGAACTCATCCTTGTAATAGGCTCTTATATCTTGTCAGAACTGCTGCAGTTGTCTTTATCTTTACTTGTCCCTCCTCTAGTCTTATTTTTGTACGTTCTCAAATGTTTATCATTCTGTTACTTATTTAATATTTACTGATCCATGTACTATGCTGGGTGCTGGTATCCAACACTGTATAAAGTGAACATTTTATTTTCTACCCTTAGGAGCTCACAGCCTATGGATTTAATAATAAACAAGCATGTAAAGAAAAATCTGTACTATTGAATGCTATGAAAAAAAAGGTAAAGAAGTATAGAACTGAGAAAAGAATTAGGGCTCCATTTAAATTAGATGGTAAGATCAGAAAGGACTCTTCTAAATGGATGACATTTTCAGCTATAAATTTAAGGATGAAAAGAAGCTAGTCTGGAAGAAGGCATTGTACTATGTAGGTAGGCCAAGGGACATGAGTGTGGTGTGAGTGAGAAGCTGAAGGATCATGTTGCTAGAGCTACCGTAGTGAAATGAAAAGTACAAGTTCTTGATTTGGATTTGGGAAGGCAAGTAGGAGCCAGATCATTCAAGCCACACTAAGGCTTTTACGTTTCTCACCAGATGTACTGGGAAACTATTGAAAAGAATGACTTCATTCACCCAACAGATATTTACTGTCCTCTTTGTGCCAGTGTTTTTAGCTGTGCAGATATGGCAGTGAACAAAATAGAGTTCCTCCCATAGGGAGAGTTGTTTTTAACAAGTTTTGAAGTAAATAGTCTTAGTAACTTCTCATATCCTTCTGCCCAGACAGTCATACTGACTGCAGTATTAGACCATTTCTGCCCACATCTTATCTTCTCCCGTTGCCCAGCTGGTAGCATTGGTATATTTTGCTGACGTCTGGTTCTAGTTCCCTTCTGTAAACCACCTTGCTTTTTTGCAGCAAGAGATTTTAGCAAGGATATCACTCAGTAACATAGAACCTGAACCTGAGCAGGTAGAGTGGTTTTGGGAGGGAGTCCTACAAGAGGTAACAGAAATTCCTAGGCAGCCCAAGCCACTGGCCTCTCAGATGAGCCTTAATCTTGGTACTACTGTCAGTGCCATCTTTACCAGATCACCTAGCAGTTTTCAAGCTGAATTAAGGATGTTGTGCAGGAGATCAAACTAGGTCCTAGCACATGTTTAGCATGTGCTCTCCATTGAGCTACACCTCAGCCCCACCTATGTGGCAACCTGGTTCTCCCTACAGTTAGCCTGGTGTACCAATTTCTGACCTCCTCTTCTGAGTTGTTTGAGAATGCTCAAAAGCTAGCAACCATTTTCTTTGCTTCTTTATTAATATTACTGAATGTCTTTCTTAACGAGCAATTTTTAATTTACTAATATCTGAAAGCTTAAGCTGTAAGTAACCCTTACAATAGGAACTGTACCATTATGGTGGAAGGAATAAGTAGCCAGCTGATAACTATAGTACCTGTTTGATCTTGGAAAGCTAACAGTCTTCCTAAACTTTTCATTGGTAATTGGTACAATGAATATACTAATAATAGTGGCCTTGGAGGGTTGCTGGTTAGCTCAGTTGTTTAAGCGCCCCCATGAGCAAATCCTGTCAGGCTTGCAGGACCGTGGTTCAATCCCCAGCTCCACATGCCACACCACGCCTGTACCTAACGCAGCCTGAGCCAGAAAAAAAAAAAATCCTTCTCAACTTAGGGCCAGGGAGATAGCTCAGTGGAATAAGTGCTTGACTGGCAAGCACAAGGTTGTGAGTTTGATCCCTGGTACCACCAAAAAACAAAAAATAAAATAGTGACTTTGTACTTTTTGTTGAGGTTTAAATTGGATACGTACACAACAAGCATGATAATGTGACAAGTTGTAAGTTTTCAGTTAATGTTGGTTTTATTCTTAGTCTGCTGATTTCATTATTTCTTCAGAGGAAATAAACTGTCACTATTATATTGGTTCTAAGCAGTCTCATAGAGTATTTAATGGACATTAAATTGTATCACTCCCAAATTTTCTTTAAATTAGCATAGCTTTTTAACTGTAATCTGTTAAACTACATTCCAAAGAATTTGTCTAGCCCCTTAATTTCAGTTGGATTTGTTTTTAACCAATAAGCCCTTTAATTTCTGAGTTGAAGGAATTCACTCTTTCTGCAGCTATGTCTCTCTTTACTTGTGTATTCTAATCCTTAGCACACAGCGAAATTTCTAACACTTAACCCACAGTATTGGTTTTCACTTAATCATAAGATCTTCACCAAGTGTTTCTCTTTTATGTAAATTTGAGGAGGCTTGGCATTTGATGGTTACTGATAGCCACTCAGTGTTAGGAAATGGGCTGTCTGTGGCTCTTTTAAGCAAAGGGATAGGAGAGAAAGTTGTTTTTATATGTGTGAAGTATCTTTCACTTAGTTTAGTTGTGAGACAGTGTAATGAAAAGGGTAGTCAAAAGATGAGGAGCACACAAGGAACTTGCTCATTATATATACTATAAATATGAAACTTAAGACCTGAATTTGTCTAAGATGAAGAAAACTTTTTCCTTTGTATTGTTCATTGAACACAGATTTTTGCATTGCCTTATAAGCTTCGAGAGAATTTTAAATATATCATCTAAACACATTAGAGATTTATTGTTCTTTCCTGTACTGTCTAACATTAAGATCTTTTTTAAAAAATTTTTTTTTTAATGTATTTGGTACAGGATCTCACTATACAGCTTGGACTCGTAGTGGTCCTCTTGTTTTCAGCCTCCCCAGCACTGGGATTACTGGTGTGTGTCACCACACCTGGTCTCTGTGGCCAGCTTAGTGTACCTGGGGGCCGGGATGGCTTGGCATGTGATGCCAAGGTCAGGCACTTAGTCTGCTGAGCTGTCTCGCTGGCCCTTAAATTAAGATCTTAAGACAGTTTCTTTTTTTTTTTTAATAAATTATGATTAATTATTTGGATTTAACAATAGTAGATAACAAATAGAATTCACAGAAAAGGAGTTTATCATTCTTAGGAAGCATAAAATAATATGAAATTTTCAGTTTGAGGTATTTCAGTTTTGATCCAGTAATGATATTCAAAGAAACAACTAGTTTTTAAATTTGAATTTCAGGGTCCTTACCTAAACTGACTTATGTAGCTACTGAAGAGTAGTATTTGAACACATAGAAGAATAGCTGAATTTGGACTTATTAACATAGTTCAATGTAGTGTGCTTTACATGAAAATGCTTTGAGGGACTGAGGAGATAGCTCAGTGGTCTAAGTACCTGCCTGGCAAGGGCAAGGACCCAAGTTTGATCCCCTGTATCACATGCCATGCCAGTGTGGAACATAAGCCAGGCAGGCCCCAAAACCTGGCATGGTCTTATATGCCTATAAATCCCAGTGCTGGGGAGGCTGAGACAAGAGAATCACTACAAGTCTGAGCTGCATAGAGAGATCCTATATCAAATAGTAAATAAATAAAAAAAAATTTTTAAAATGCTTTGATATTGATGGCTAGAAAGCCTAATTGATTTATTATATTTTTTTCTTTTCAGCTTAATTGTATTTTAATTGATTATACAGAGTCTCTTGCTTAACCCTTACTTCCATAATTAAAAACTTTGCTGCAAGTACAAAAGTAAAATAGAAGCATGCAGATACCTTTGTATTTATAACTAATATCAGAATGTAGAATATAAACACATATACATATTTTATTTTTCTGTATTTAGGGCAGGGTCTACAGGGTCTCACCAGTAGATTGGACTTGTAGTGATTCTCCTGTTTACAGCCTCCTGAGTGCTGGGATTACAGGCACATGCCACCATGCCCCAGGGGTGGGGCGGCACAGCAGGCGGCTGCTGCACTCGACCTAAAGCAGGCGCTGTAGTCCACTGAGCTATCAGGCCGGCCCTTGACACATATATGTATTTTAGATAGACTTTATTTTTAGGCAAGTTTCAGGTTCTGACATGTATCCACCACTGTAAATGTCTGACACATTAATTTGAACCCCCTGAAAATCCTCTGTGTCCTGCCTGTTGACTCCTGTTCAACCCCTGGCAACCATTGATCATTCATTCATTCGTGCATGTGGAACAGGATCTCGCTGTGCTGCTTGGACTCATAGTGATCTGTTTTCAGCCTCCCCAGCACCGGGATTACAGGCATGTGCCACTATGCCTGGTCTTGGTGGCCAGCTCAGTGTGCCCAGGGATGGGGCCATCATAGCTTGTGGTGGGGATCAAACCCTGGTCCCTGTGCTTAGACCACTGAGCTATCTCACTAGCCCCTGATCTTTTTATTGTCTCTATAATTTTAACTTTTCCAGAGTGTAGTAGTTAGAAGTACAGTTTGTAGCTTTTCTAGATTGGCTTCTTTCATTTGCTATCCTAAGATTCCTCTGTGCCTTTGGTAGCTTGATAGTTTCTTTTTAGCGCCACAATTCTATTGTCAGGATGCACCATAGTTTATCTGCCCAGATCTGCTCAGTTAATGGAGGACATCTTTGCTGTTTCCAAGTTTTGGCAATTACGATGATTTATTCCTATGCTTCTATAAACACCAATGTATGGGTTTTATGTTTAGTTTTGTGTTTTCCAAAATGGCAGTACCATTTTTCATTCATAAAGTAAGTTTTTAACTTACTTCCTTGAATATCCCTTACTTTTTGTTAAATGTTTTCAGCTCTGAGAACATCTTCTAAACCTTGTTTTCATGTCTGCCAATTAATTATGACATTGTTAAGAAATTTAATTATTTAGAAGTTCATATTTGTATTATAAAAACACAAAGCATTGATTCCATGCCGGTTTTTCCTCATCTGAATGAAATGCCTTGATAATTTTTCTTTTACTGCAATAGCCATTTATACCAATATAAGGATGAGACATTGGAAAATGCTTTCCAGGAATTTTTATAAAATCAGTTTCTCAACAGTTTTAAATATTTCATACCCATACTATACTCCTCAAAATACATTCATGGTTTGGCAGTTTACCTAATAATGACTTTCTCTTAGACTCAATTCTAGAGACTTAAGAGTTTTATTGATTTTTCTTTAATAGCCTACTTTTAAAAGAAAATGTGTTAAAATGTCAATTATTTTATAATTCTATTTGTTTATTTGTTGAAAGGATAAGGGAATAAGAAAATTCAGTCTTCAAATCGGGAGACTATATCTGTTATAGTAGAGAACCAAGTCCTTTCTTACTCCTGTCCATTGTTAAAATAAAGTTCTTTGTTGTCTGCCTAATTCAGTTTACAGATAGTATTTCCAGGCCTTGGTTATTATGTTAATTCACTGGTTCCTTTCATTGAAAGGGATCAGATTTCTGGCAAGCAGGCTTGCTGCCTCCCTTACCACTGTTTCTCTGTTCCACAGAGTAGTATTAAATACTAAGCTAGAAATGAAGAAAGACAGCTGAGAATATGAAATGGAAAGAGAAGCAATTCGTAAATAACCGATAAATTTAGGTGAATAGGAGGTAAATCTGTTAATTTTTTGCCCTGGAAGTTTTAGTTTTTAATGAAGAATGAATGGCCCATGGATTGTGGTTTTTAAGTACAATTCAGAGAAGATAAAGTGTGACTGGTATAATTAGGTTTTTCCTTTTTAAAAAATACGTATTAAAGCAATCAAAAGCTTAGGAATAGAAAATAGTCTTTTATTAACAAAAGTCTATTTATGTAAGTTTTTTTTTTTTCTTCAACTGAAGAGTAATGCTACAGTATATTATGGCCTATTGCTGGAAATTACAAGTAAGTGCTATTCTGATGTATGCTGAAACATCCTGGTGTATACCTCTCTCTCTGGTGATTAGTGTATTCTCTCTTAGAGAAAAATAGCCAAATGGCTTTAGTTCTTTTTAATTTTTATTACTGTGTATAAACTAGCTTTTTTGAAGTAGAAGTTCCTAAAGTTTTGACTTAGAAAGTTATATTTAACATTTTAAAAAATCTTATTAATGAAGCAATAGAAATGAATCCAAATTTACTGGCATGATTATATTTATAAATTCCTAAAGCAAAGTAAAACTTTAAATATATGGCAGCTTCCTTTGTATTAATACATTAATGAGTCTACATTTTTAATCAAGAGTTTTTAATAAGGTTTATAGATAAATAGATCATTGATAAGTAACTTTTGCTGTAGATTTTTTGTACATTTTCTGTGTAATCAAAACATGAATATGCAAAAGCTTATTCTGTACTTTGGAGGGAATGTAAGTCAAAGTTGAGGCTGTATAAAAATAAATTGACAGGGATGGCCATGTAGATGTTGTCCACTTTCTATTGACAAAGTAATTTACCGTGCCAGATTTTCCCCCTCTGGAATATGAAATCTAATCCTACTAAAAGACATTTTAAAGATTCCCCCCCCTTTTAACAATACGTCTACATTCATATTATAAGCAAGGCTTTTTTAAAATGTGCTCTAAGTGTATGATTAAAGAGTACAGAGGACTTCTTACATATTCTCATCATTTTAGCAGTAGTTTATCTGAAGTGCTTTGTGTTCACAGGAAGAACAGGCAGCAAAATTGAAAGCTGAGAAGATCAGAGTTGCCCTGGAGAAAATTAAAGAGGCACAAGTGAAAAAGGTGATGCATGAGCATTTGTCTCTTTGGGATTTTTATCCATTTTTCTGGACTTAGGAAGACTTGTCTTGTTTATTATTTCTCTCATTTATGGAGTGGTAGACGAGGACTTCATTCTGATAATGTGTTTTTCACAGGTACATTTTTTGTGTAAAAAAAGAACTTATTCTAAAATCTAGAAGAGTAAAACAGAATAATCTTAATATAAGACTCTTTACCTGTTATCTTTTTTAAAGGCTTTAAATTTATTTAGGTAGGTTACTTGACATACAATTTTTTAGTTTTTCTCACATAAAAAAGTAATATTTGTATTTTAATTTATGCTTAGACACTAAGTAGTATATTCAAGTCCTTTCCAGGATGCCAAGTTTGGGTTTTCATTGAATGTTATTTTTACCTGTTATAGCTGGTGATTAGAGTCCACATGTCTGACGACAGTTCTAAAACAATGATGGTGGATGAGAGGCAGACAGTGAGACAAGTGCTGGATAACCTGATGGACAAGTCCCACTGTGG
Source organism: Tympanoctomys barrerae (assembly GCA_002564285.1). Taxonomy (NCBI): domain Eukaryota; kingdom Metazoa; phylum Chordata; class Mammalia; order Rodentia; family Octodontidae; genus Tympanoctomys; species Tympanoctomys barrerae. Next base: position 4,836 of record NDGN011522544.1, on the reverse strand, counting down.
CTATAGTTTAGACTGGTCGCTGGTGGAAACCATTTCTGAGTTACAAATGGGTTAGTAATGTACATTGCTTTAATTGCTTTTATACTTCTATGTAATCCCTACAGCTTTCATGTTTTAGAAGCATTTTAAGGCTTTTTTTTTCTTTTTCCTGCAAAACTACCAAGGAGTTTACCTCAAGTATTTTGAGAGTTCTTTAAATATAATATCTTTTCCACAGCTATGTGGTACCAATACCTCTGCACTAGCATTTAACTCTAAAGGAAACAACAGCAACAAATTTTTAAAAACCACTATCTAGATTATGTTCTTTAACAGGAGGTCAATTTAAGAGTGGACAGAAAAGAGCTAGAGTCTAAAGAATGATGTGCTGGAGGTCAGAAGACTTAGATTCTAGTCCTAACTCTTCTGTCATTGGTGTAACCTCTGTTAACTTGCTTCACATCACATGTAGGGCATGTCTCCTTGTTTGTAACACGTAGACCAACATGTTAGGGCCCAGGATGTTAATGTCAATTAATAATCTATGAATTTGTACTGAGTGTGTGGTGCATGCCTGTAATCCCAGCACTTGGGAGGCTGAGGCAGGAGAGATTATTGTAAATTCAAGGCCAGCCTAAACTACATAGTAATACACCATCTCAGTTTTTTTTTTAAAAAGAATATGATTCAGATTTCAATCACCTTGCAAGGTTTCATGTCTTTAATTCGATTTTGAGAAATATCAAAAGAAATATTGATTTTTTTTTGAACAGAGAGAATCTTTGAAGACCATGAAAACTTGGTTGAAAATCTTCTTAATTGGACAAGAGATAGCCAAAACAAGCTTATATTTATGGAACGTATAGAAAAATACGCACTATTCAAAAACCCACAGGTAAGACTGAATAAGTTATTTAAGATTTTTAGATATGTATCTCATGTCAGAGTTTTTAGATATAGATCTTACTTGATTCTCTTATTACAAAATTAGTGGAGTTAGGAGACTGGCATTCACTTGATTGGAGTGTTGTAGCCACAAACCCCACAAGAGTATTTGTGAGTGCTTCTGAGGTTGTAAGGCTGCTGGATGCAGGTTTTGGCCTCCAGAAGATGAACCTAAATGAAAGCAGAAATGGCTCCAGAAAATTACTGAGTTTCCTTGCTCTGTAACTCAGAGCTGTGTTGAACCCAGTAATTTATTTGGCAAGTTTATCACCTCATCAAAGAAAAGGAGTCTTACCTCCGCCATTTATCTATTTTACTTTTACTTCTTTTGTGAATTTTTTTTACAAATTACAATTACCTTGATTATAAATGGCTCCATATTCTAATATGTTACCTTCATTATAAAATCATGTTTGATTAATACTTCCTAATACCTAGATTATTTCATAGAAATCAATAGGTGAGGGGGCAAAAAAGCAAGAACTAAGTTTTCTGGCTGGGGAGATAGCTCCGCGGCATAAGCACCTGCCTGGCAAGTACAAGGTTCTGAGTTTGATGCCTGATTTAAAAAAAAAAAAAAAAAAAAGAATAGATGGGTAAAAACAAGAACACCATGATAAGGAGTAATGAGAAAAATAGCAACAGTGTGCAAAGTACTGAATAGCTTTCCTACAGACTTAGTCCTGCAGACTCACCTTCTCTGGATATTTTAGTGAAGAATTCATGTGGGAATATCAGTAGCTGTTTTTGTAGGCAACTGAAAAATAATTATATTAATAATTGCAATTCAAGTTTTCATTGAGCTAATAAAATGAGATTGTTATAATCTTACAGGATCTGGGATTTCTTTCTTTTTCTTTTTAATCTAGTACAGGGTCTATAGGGTCTCACTCGTAGATTGCACTCATAGTGATTCACCTGTTTTCAGCTGCCCAATCCTAATTGCTAGCTCAGTGTGCCCTGGGGGCAGGGCCAGCACAGCACCTGCGATTTCTTCAAGCAAGAACTAAGTTTTCTGCATACTGTCAGCTGTTCCATGGGATTCAGGAGAGGGCAATTTATGGAGTAATTCATGACAAATGTTTAGGCTAGTAAGAGGCTAGAGTTGAGTAGTTTAATGATCAAGCCCATGTACTGGGACCTTAGCAAAGCAGTACTCCCTTTCCTCTACACTGGCAAAAATTAATCTAGAGTTGTTATTTCTATTCAAAAAATCATATTATGCCAAGGGGATGATAGGTTTTTCTCATTAACTTTTATTTCCTTGTTTTTTCCAGAATTATCTTCTGGGGAAAAAGGAAACAGCTGAAATGGCAGATAGAAACAAAGAAGTACTGCTAGAGGTATGCCTCCCCTGCCCCTTTTTCTGCACATTGTGTAAGTGAAGTATTAAGTACCTTTTAAAGTGCAATGTGGTGTGCTCCATATTTACGGTGACAGTTGTAACTCAAGAAGCCTGTATTCTCTGATGCCATGAGGGAGAGAGAATTCAACTGTGTGAACAGGTTAGGCCACTGAAGAACCTTTGAAAAACTTTTTGCCAACCAGTATTCTAGTGGAATAAAAGAAGTAGTAAGTTTTTAGGGGGTGCCAAATGGGAAGAAGGGCTGGTTGATGTAAAGTGTTTGCTGTTTTTACCTGCTTTTTCAGAGAGAAAGCTGGATATAATTAGCTGTTCACAAAATATCTCAGGATATAGCCATAAATAATTCAAATAAGTTTCTTAGTTATTGGAAAAATCTTATGTTGCAGAATAATAAATTTATGTATTTTTAAAAATTTATTTATTTATTTATTTGATATGGGGTCTTACTACACAGCTCAGATTTGTAGTGATCCTCCTGTCTCAGCCTCCAGTCCTGGGATTACAGGGATGCAGTACCACGCCCAGTTTTAGGACTGGCATGGCATGTGGTACTAGGGATCAAACTTGGGTCCTTGTGCTTGTCAGGCAGGCACTTAGACTGCTGAGCTGTCTTCCCAACCTCCAATAAATTTAAATATAACTGAATTTTCAGCTTTTGCTGATTTTAAAAATTAAAAGAAGTTGATATGTTGAAATAAATTTACAAGGCAATTAGGAAAATGAAGATAGATAGGCACTTGGCCTTTTATAGTGATATTGGTTACCATCAAGAAAAAAATCTTTTTAATTCCTAACTTTTCTGTATTTTGAGGACAAAGAAATTAATTTAGGTTGAAAGTGTTCTACATTGGTATTTAGTAAAGACTTTCTTTTACAGATATATTAGTTTTAATATTAGATTTGTATCTAAGCATAAACAATACAGAATTTTGAGTTTGCTTATATTTCTTTTAACCTAATATTAGCTGTTTTAAAACAAATGCCCAGTTTGTCTTAGACCATATTGCTTCATATGGTTTTTCAGTTGTTATTAATCATTTATTTAACATGGTGCTTTCTTTTTAACTTTATTCCTTTTTAGATTGACAGCTAATTAATTCATTGCTAATTTGGAGTAAAATAAATCTTAATGCCTATGTTAACCATGATGTTTTTATTATATTTAGTATTTTATTTAAACTATGCTGTTTAGAAATACATTTAAGTACTGTTATATACAGTTTATGTTTCAAATTACTTTTTCTTCAACATTAGAAAAAAGTTCATAAGCAGAAGTTCATTGTTATATTTATGTATGGAATTTTTGTTAATTAAACATTTTAGGATTGCCATAATAGTTTCAAAATAAATTTATATTGTCTTTAGAAAGTTCAGATTCAGATGAAATGAATAGCATGGGCTTAATAGAAAAACCACTCTGTTTTAGAGTAATGCATCTGACAAGGGTAGGCCCAACTTTTCCCTTAACAACCCAAGGATCAGAAATCTTTGTAGCTCATCTTATTATTTTAGGAATGCTTTGGTGGAAGCTCTGTAACTGTACCAGAAATTGAAGGAGTCCTTTGGTTGAAAGATGATGGCAAGAAGTCCTGGAAAAAGCGATACTTTCTCTTGCGAGCATCTGGTATCTACTATGTCCCTAAAGGAAAAGCAAAGGTGGGTCCTTTCTGTAGGACTTTGGTCCCTTCTCTCAAACTAATTGCTTTTAATTTGTAATGAGTATGTCATTACTTTAGCTCACATAGAATAGATTACTTTATTTATAATCTATCTAAAGACAGGGAAACTAAAAAAAAATTTCACTTCTCCAATCATTAGTTGGGCCCAGCTCATTTCTTTTACTACATTTGAAATCATAATTTTATTTATTATTTTGGGGTTCTTGCCAGAGTAGCCATTTGGGGAAGAAGAATTTTCTGGGTTTTACAGCCATTCCAATCTTGAATGATAATGGGTTGGTGAGATGTCTCAGTGGTCTAAAGCACCTATTTAGAACAAACTTAGCAAAGCACAGGGACCGCGGTTCAATC
>NDGN011522539.1:6408-17908 GCA_002564285.1 Tympanoctomys barrerae | reverse complement strand
TATTTTGCTGAGTTAACACAGCTATAATATTCAAATAACGGAACTTAACAAAAAAAGGGGATACGGATGAATGTGCATTTTGTATCTGTGTATTCAAAGTGATTAAGATAGATATACAGTTACATTCTCTTAATGAATAGAGGGATTTGTTGTAATAGTGTTTGTAAATGGGATATCATGTCTGCATCTTGTACAGCAATTAATCACGAGGAAGAGAATATGCAATGTGTTAATTGAAACTGTCCTACCAATTTGGTTTGAAACTGTCTCACTGCCATTTGTTTCTCAATAAAATTATGGGAAAAAAGAGAAAAAAAGAAAAAAGAAAGACCTATATAACAAAAAATGTAATGTTTTGAAAACTTATAAAACAGTGACTCGGTGAAAGTTGAACCACAAAATAGCAAGGAACTACTGACAACAAGGGGGCAACTCTGGTTGTTTGTCACAAGCCCTTTACCAGGCTAGAAGAACAAGAAGGGTAGTTCTAAACCATCAAGGTGCTATTGAGGTGATTATCATCAAGAAATCAACCAATAAAAATGCTGATGGGGCTGTGGGAAAAAGAAAACCTCGCATTGACAGGAGTGTAAGTTCCTGTCAGCAATATGGAAATCAATATGGAGACTGCTCAGGAAACTAAAACTAGAGGTCCTCTTTAGCCCAGCTATTCCCTTTCTAGTTACCTTCCTGAAAGAGTCAAAAGAATCACATTACAGTGATTCATGCCTCTCCAAGTTCAAAGCAGCACAATTTCTTATAATTAAATCTTGGATCCAACCCCTTTGCCCCATCAGCAGATGAATGGATAAACACAAATGTGGCCTTTAGGTACAATGGCGTATTACTCTGCCATAAGAAAGGAAACACTTGAGTCATCATTAGGCAAGTGGATAAGCAGAGCACAGGAATTCCTCACTTCTCTCCTGGTCATCTGTCTCAGGTGGCTCTGTGAATTTAAATGACCAATTGGAGCTCAGGTGCTCCAGTCCAGCTCTTTCACATAGTGTGCACAGTACACTGAGATCTTAGAAAGACTTAGTTATTTTATATTACAACAACCTCAAATTTGCTGAGGAGAGGATGGGCTGCATTTTATGTTAAAAGAGGTTTATTGTATTTTAAATTCCTCAAAATTTAGGTGGTGGTGCCTGCCTTTAAGCAGGATGAGCTGCGTTCGCTGTTTCCTGAAGAATATTCATTCCAGGTCACAGCCCTAGTTCACTGTTTATTCTTAATTCTTATCCATGTAGCCAGTCATCCCACACTATCTCTATTGACTCTTTAGCTGCTCTGCTCAGAAGCTAATGAAAAAGCCATGCTCTACAATTACAGTATTTTACTTGCTTTCCTCCAACAAGCCAGCGAAGGAGCCAGTATTATTATCTTTATTTTGTAAATGACAAAACTCACACTTACAACTTACAAATGAGGAATGTCAACGCCCACAATGAGAATCCCAGATAGAGACTGGCGGAATTATCAGCCAACACTTCACCTTACACTAGATCCAACTTGTCCCTATTGGACTATAAACAAGACAATTCTGGACCACAATGATGCCAACCCTAACCCTAACACTGACCCTCTTTACAAGCCAGAGGTTTATTTTCTAAGTTATTCCTGTTAGGATAAATAGTCTATAGACCTACTCATCAGATGGGAGAGAAAATTTATATAATGCAGTACTCCTGGAAATACAGAGACATTGCTGAGGGAAATAAAAGAAATATTTCATCAGCATTCACAAGTTTCATAAATAAAATATAGATGTATATTTTTTGTCATTTTTAATGACTTTCTGCTGCCACTTGGAATGATGGAAGATTCTTGTGCAGATTTATTTTTGTTGTTGTAAATTTCTCTCTCTTAACCCCCCCAAAAATACACCAAGGACACTAATTCCAAAATCTCATTGTGTAGCTAAAGGATTATTGAATTATGGTGGCAAAAAGGCTGGGAGGCAAGATTTCCAAAACCACTCAGACCACAGATACATGCACCCTGGGAAGCAGGCGTGTTACCTACAGGATAGAGATTTTAAGGAACCTTCTCACTCCTCCAAGAATTACAGCTTTTTTCAGATGGTGTTGCTGAATACCAACGAGCTCTATGTCTTCTACAGTACTGCCTAATGCAGGATGGGGACGAATCTTGCCTTTTCCTACCACAGGGGAAGAACGTATGGTTTTGCAATGTCTGCACCAGAAGGCTACACTGCAATCCTCTTCGTACCTGCAGTGAGCATTACCCAGGCTCTGCCTCACTGGGGATTCTTTCCCCCAATATCTATGTTCTTTTTCTAATATTGTAGACTGGTAGCTTAAGGGCTATGTTAGCCAACTTACATTTTCTGCACCCTATATTATATAACACATACTACAAATATGTATGTGTACGCTTATCAGTGCCTTAGGAGAGTGGAGGTCCACTGGCTCTCTCACACTTGATCCTTTATGTATTTATACTGCCTATCTATAACTAAGTGTTGTTCATTTCCTCTGAGTCCATGTTGCATCATTAATTATACAGTGAACTCAGGGAAGGCATTCTTTTACTTTCTTCAGAACAAAGATACAGCAGTTGTTGAATTTAAATCAAAAATTTATGTACTTATATATTTTTAGGCAATCAGCATTCAAAAATATTATACAACTTTTCATCCACATTCAATAGCTCATCACGTTTATTACTGTATATGTGGAAGAAAAAGGAAATGGCTTGGCTAGGTTTATTCTAGCATAGAACTATAAACTATATTAATTACTGTCAGACTGGAACCAGGATGAGTCCACTTGACCAACAAGCAAGAGCACCACTTAAACCTGTGTATGTTTTGGTTCTTCTTCCCTGTTTGCTTCGCTCTTGGCCCTCTATGCTTCAGAGGAAAAGGCTTGATAAAAGAATGATGGACTATTACAATGCCACTTCAAATAAGATGAATTCAAATCTCTTTTCATACATTCAACAAAAGTACCTGTCTTACCAGATACTGTTCTGGGTGATTATCCTGGAGTCATAGAATAAATTTTCAAAGAAGATGGTGGCAAGCATCCTAAGGGAGTAACTACATTCTTAGGAAGAAGGATGCTGGAGCATGACTGTTGGAGATGACGTGCTTTGGTTTGTCTCATTCCTCCAAGTCATGTGGTGTGACACATCTTCCTCCTTTCCTCCAAATAAAAATCTCTTTAAGGAAAATGAGAGTGACAGGAGTAAATGAAGACTGCTTTCCATTTTATAAACCATTCGATACCAACTCAGATGCCATTAAATCTGGATTTCCCTGGATCTAGATTTTTTGCTGTCATCACATAGAGTGACACAGAAACACTTGCATGTGAATACCCATGCATAGACATCATGCATGGATACACACACACACACACACACACACACACACACATCCCTATAAATCTTTTACTGCATGACTCATAAATCTTCTGCACATTGGCCAGGTTCATGTGCCATATCAATCAGTGAATGCAGGAAATGTTTCCTTTTCAGCACTTTTAAGTGTCAGGAGATCAAATTCACTCCACTTCAGGGAGCTTCAATCTCTAAGGCCCTGGATAGTGTTCAGGGTCTGGGATCTCCCCTTCACCATCTCACTTAAGAAAGCAGTCTCAGTTTCGTGAGTCCCGCCTACCTTTTGCGTTTCTTTGAAAAGCACAAAGGATAAAAGAAGTAGATGGCCCCTTAAGAAAACTCTGCGTTTATAATCTATTTCCTGCTGAAAATGACTTCAAAAGTAAACTTGAGCCAATTTCAAAAGGCAAAAAGGACAAAACCATTTTGCTCCTTCTCAGTCAATATTACTCTTCCAACTTACCACTTTTTAAGCTTTTCTTATTTCCTTTCTTCTCTCCTTTCGTCTAATCAATCAAAAGACATTAGGGAAAAGTATTTCAAAATTTCTCTCTCTCTCTCTCTCTCACTCTGTCTCTGTCTCTATCTCTCACTTGCTCTTGTTTTTGCTCTCTTGTATGTTCTGAAATAAGAACGTTTAATAAAAATAAGAAAATTAATAGAAAAAGTACCACATGAAGTACAATTTGATTTTTTTATTTTAGGAAAGGGTCTACAGGGTGTTTAGGGTCTCACTGCTTGATCAGACTCATAGTGATTCTTCTGTTTACAGCCTCCCAGCCGCGTGCCACCACACCCAGTCTCAATTGCCATCTCAGCATGCCCCAGGGGCAGGGCTAGCATAGCAGGCCTGGGGACCAAACCCCAGGTCCCTGCACCTGCTTGCAGGTCATGAAGCACAATTTCCAAGGGTAAATAGTTCATGGCATTTTTCATATTAGGAAAAATGTAAAAAAGAAAAGCACCTCAAATGCATTCTATCATAAGTATGTTTTGGAGGGCTCTAAAGCACTAAGAGTTTTATTGACTATCTTCTATGAATATCTACTATGCAATATCTACATGGAAATGAAAGGCAGTATTATTGACAGGCCAGGGAGATAGCTCAGTGGGATAAGTGTCTGCTTTGCAGGCACAAGGACCTGAGTTCAATCCCTGGTACACAAAATAAAAACTAAAAAAAAAAAAAAAAAAATCAACCATTACATCACTCTCTAGTTATTTATTTATTTATTTATTTATTTATTTATTTATTTGGTTCAGGGTCTTGCTATGCAGCTCAGACTCTTAGCGATCCTCCTGTGTTAGCCTCCCCAGTGCTGGGATTACAAGTGTGTGCTACCATGCTCGGTTTTGGTGGCCAACATGGCATGTGGTACTGGGGAATCGAACCTGGGTCCTTGTGCTTGCCAAAGAGGTGCTTGGACCCCACCCCCTATCACTCACTATTTCTAATGGACTGAATAAAACATAGGAACAAACAAGATCATAAATGAGTGGTGCAAACACCAGGAAAGGCAACTCTGGAAATATTCCTGCTTTGAATGTGACAATATTTTTAGTATTTGAAGTCAGAGATTTTTATCTATTTTTTTTTTTTTATGTGTTTGGTACAGCGTCTACAGGGTCTCACTACACAGATCAGACTCATAGTGATCCTCCTGTTTCCAGTCTCTCAAGCGCTGGGATTACAAGCACGTGCCACCACGCCCAGTCTCAATCGCCTTCTCAGTGCGCCTCAGGAGAGGAGCCGGCATGGCACGCGGGGTATCAAAACCCTGTCCCTGCATCTGCCTAAGCAGGCGCTTTAATCCTCTGAGCTATCTGGATGACCCCAGAGATTTTTATGTATATAACCTTTAAACAGCATGGGATTCACAGAAGTATTATCTCTTATTATTCATAGATTAATATCATGCTGTGAGTAGGTCCCATTCCATAGCTGGGTCAACTGATTGTCAGACATTTCAAGTAATTTTTCTCAGTGGTATGAGATGACAGGGTATTAGAATTTTGACCTGAGAGCTGTGATTGTCATAATGAACAAGGGATATACGACGGTCAAACAAAATGAAATGCAGTCCTCAGCTGCCGCCAAGGTGCTCGGTTCTTCCAAGGAAGCTAAGGCTGCGTTGGGGTGAGGCCCTCACTTCTTCACGCGAATAGCACCGTGCCCAGCAGGTTGCCTCCTGGCTTCCATCTCCGAGCTCGCCTACATCTACTCCGCCCTTATCCTGCATGAGGACGAGGTGACTGTGACGGAGAATAAGATCAAGCTTTCATTAAAGCGGCTGGTGTCAGTGTCGAACCTTTTTGGCCTGGCTTGCTTGCAAAGGCCCTGGCCAATGTCAACATCGGGAGCCTCATCTGCAATGTAGGGGCTGGAGGCCCCGCCCCTGCATCCAGCCCTGCACCAGCAGGTGGCCCTGCCCCCTCCATCGCTGCTACCCCAGCTGAAGAGAAGAAGGTGGAAACAAAGACAGAAGAATTGGAGGAATCTGAGGATGACATGGACTTTCTTCTTTTCTACTAAACCTCATTTTGTAACATATTCAGTAAAAACTGAATAGCTAACAAAAAAAAAAGAAAAAAAGAAAAGAAATGCAAGAACTTAAAAGAATGTCATGCAAACTTACAAAGGGAAGATGGATGTTCAAGTACCAGTTGGTGAAACTCTTCAAAGGGGTGGACTGTTACAGCAGAGCTCTCTCAACATAGACCCACGTGTATCACAGATACAAAGAATGGTTTAGGCTATCAATAATTTTATTTATTCATTTTTATTTATTTATTTTTTGGCAGAACCGGGGATTGAACTCAGGCCCTTTGCTTGCCAGGGAAGCGCTTATTCTACTAAGCCATCTCCCTGCCCCCCAAGGATTTTAGAAGTTTGGAAAATCTGAGTACCCTGCCATATCAGCTTTACTATCTAAGAGTAAGGAAGTTCACCAATGAGAGAAAAGCAAGCAGTGGCTTGGCTCCATCCAGGACAGAAAGCATGCCTCTAAATCTTACTGCTATAATGTTCTAGCTATGGCATTTTGAGCAAGAGATTTAATTTACTAAGCATCCATAAATCCTGATCTGCAAAAGGAAGAAATAATAATTTAGCAAATACATGTATTCCACCTTGGGATGGACTCTTTTTTAGCTCAGTTCTCCAAAGAATTGGTGGCTAAGTACTCATGGATTGTCTTCTGCCCTGAGATGTATTCTTCTAACCAGGTGATGCCTTCTCTTAGGACAGAGTACATCTGTCACTTGCACATCACTGGGGGAACCAAAGATCTGGCTCTCTTGTCTCAATTTGGGACTTAAAGAATAGGCCTTCCAGCTTCTGAGTTCTTCACTGGACCATATTGCTGCCACATTGAAGTTCAGCTTCCCTTTCTGACCACCAGTGCATTGTTCCTCTCTTTTCAGTTATATGCAGCTCACTTCCCAACACACTTTCTGAGAAGGTTTCCACTTCAGTGTTCCCAGATGAGTCTGGCATAGCAGAGTCAGTGCCAGGGATGATCACGGAGGCAGACTCCAAAGAGGGATGGTGGAGGTCTGTCACCTGCTGTCTGGCTGCCCATGTGCAGGACCACACCCCTGGTAGGTCCAGAGCTGACTGAACTTGTCATGGTCCGTGATGACAGGGCAGCGACTCCATAGTGATGAGATAGCATGGATTCCATTGGAAGAGAAGGCTCTAGCTTGGCATCAGCTCAAGGGAGTCAGAATGAGATGGTGATCGAACCTGACTGCTTTTGTTCAGTAGCATAGATGCACTGTAAAATGACAAAGACTCACACTGAAATGTGAACAATTTAGAGTAAAATAGGAAACTGAGCATCCTGGCTGAACAACTTATAAATGGGGTCTTATCTCCTGCTGCTTGAGGTTCAAAAGCGAGAATGTGTCTCACCTTATTCGCAGACAAGATACTAAAAGAAAAACAATCTCACATCCAAAAGCAAATAGCATAGATAATTTAACTTTTACATTGCTAAAACTTTTATTTTTCTTAGCACAAGTTTACAGTACACAATGGCTACATTTATTGTGAGAAATTGCTGCATGCCTATAACACATCTTAGTTCCTCTTAAATAATTTCCCCCCTCTTTCCTCCCCCTCTTCTGTTTCTTTGCCTTCTTTCTACTTGCAGAAGATTTATCTCCTCTTCTCCTATTACCTGTATTTTATTTTTATGCTTAATTCACACATGTAGAAGATGAGTATAATATTCTATATTTAATTTCCCATTTACATACTCTAAAATAAAGATAAAGCTGAGTACACTTGTTTAATCCCAGTTACTCATGAGGCTGAGACAGGAGGATTATTTTGATCAAGAGCATAAGATCATTCTGGATAGACACTGAGCTCCCTGTCCTGCCAAAAAGGAGCAGATGGATAATAGAGAATGAAAGCTGACTACTCCAAATTCTACTCAATAACACCCCTTCCTATGGTGAATATGGTATGCATCCAAGAGCAGATCAAGATGGCCTCAAGTATATTCAGCCACTGATTGGGTAAATTAGGTTAGTGTAATTCTAGTTGCGGATAGTGGAAACCCCAATCTGGATATGAGCAGCACCACCAAAAAGGCTTGTATTCAGAGTGAGATAAAAGGGAAAGGGAGGTTTACTCTTTGCTGCCCCCTGCCGGCTCTGCCAGGAATTGTCTCTCCCCTGCAAGGCCAGGTCACCCAGTCTTGGAACCAGGAAACTAGGGGGGTGGGGAGGATCATTACAAACTGTGAGCTGGTACAAACCTCTCCTCTTGTAACTTGTAAGTGTTGGCCATTTTGTCTTGAGAAGGAGAAAATTGACTAAGACAAATGATGCCCCAGTACAATGCTACACAAAATAGACAAAAGTGTACATCTATTTTTTTTTTTTTTGCCTAACCTTCATGTTTTATTTTGCTGTCTTCCATAGTGCAATATTATGACCCCTTCCTATTTTCATGGAACCTCGTATTGGCCTACTGTATGGACAGCTAGCAGGTATTTGAACAGATTGGGCTAGGTGTCCTGTTAGCCTTTATCATACACATTGACCTGCAAAGTGAATAAAACTTTCTTTGCAACTTGAGGATGTGGTAAGATTCACAAATAAGATATACAAAGAAATTCCATCAACCTAATATACAAAATTTTGTTTATTTTACCTTCCCACTGCAGAGAAGTGAATACAGTGTTTGATAGCATCATTGACTTCCACAAACTATATGTGCCATACCGAGAAGTAGTATTGTGATCCATATACAGACTGACAAAGCTTTGGTGCAAGGGCTAATGTTGCCTGGTATGTATTGAATAAGCCCTACTTACAAAATCCATCTGTGGTCAAAGAAATACCATAAATTTATGGCTACCCTCCCCACAAGAATCATTACTAGTCAAAGAATATCATGCCATTTCCAACAGGATAATGCACCTTTAAAATGGCTTCAGACATGCATATTGGTCTTCACAGAAAGATGGACAAGAAAAAAAGTGACTAGAGACCCAGAACAGCCTATCAGCGCTAGAGTTTTTTCAGGCCCTTCAATGAGTCCGTTTGAGTGAGTTCAGGAGCAACAATGGAAGAGATAGAGTAGAATGAAATAGGAAGTGGATCAGAGGTACAGGGTAGAAATGCAAAGGGTTAGCCCAGTAACAATTAGGCTGCAAGTATGTTGTAGTGCGCCTGCTCTCTCAGCCCAAACAAGGGACTCCTTTCTCATGCCGCTATAAGGAGAATGAAGAAAAAAATTCTGAACATGGGTTACGTATGATGAAGCTTCCTATACTGCATTAGGTAGAAGTATGTGATGGTCATATTATAATGTGTCTTAATCCTCTGACATTCCATGAAAACCAGGAATATTTTAAGATTCATATAGGGGACATATCAAGAAATTCTATGCAAGGTTTTTCCTATAAAAATGCATAAATCTGAATAATAAGAAAGAACCAAAATTTTCTTATTTTTCTGTAGGTTGGAGTTCCAAGACAAAGTTGTTGGCATTCGGTGTCTGAGGGAAGCCTCCTGTTGTGTCTTCAGGCAGCAGAAAATGTACACTGTGCACTGAGATGATGATGGCAAAAGGGACCACAGACTGTGAAACGCTTTTATATGTTCTTTAATCTCATTCAGAGTGAAAGAGCTTTCACAGCTTAGTCACCTCCTGAAGATGCCACCCCTGGCTGCCACTGCATGGGGGATTCAGTTACAGCATCTTGGGCTGGGGAGATAGCTTGGCGGTCTGACTGCCTGCTTGGCAAGTGCAAGGATCCGGTCTCAATCCCCAGTACCGCATGCCCTACAGGCCCCAGAATCATGGTCACACCATGGAGCCCCCAAAGCTGGGCGTGGTGGAGAATGTCTGCAATCCCAGCCCTGAGGAGGCTGAGATAGGAGGATCACTGTGAGTCCGAGCTGCATAATGAGACCCCGACCAATTAAATAAATAAAACATTAAATTGTTTTCTAAAGTTACAGCATCTTGCTTTTGGGAGCTATATTTAGAACACACAGCTACCCTTAGATTTTGTCTTTACAGGAAATTTTCCTTATGAGCAGAATGCCCTGCTGTATACATCCTCTTATATTTCATACGGAAAAAAGAAGTGGTCAAAATTAAGGGAGATAGAGACTCATCCGCATTGTAAAAGCCTTGTTAAGTGGCCGGTCATCAGAAGAGAGCAAGGTGGTAAGATCAAGGACAGAGAGAGTGAGAGAAAGGTCCGTGAATAAATTGTGGAAGTGGCCTCATGGCTGAACATCTTTGCAGTGCATATTAGCACCACCCTGGACGCGTCTGCCACAGAAGAAGCTTTATATACACAACAAGTCAGAATGTTGTAGCAAGCTGACTGTGGCTGATTGCTGTCACTGTCCACCCCAGTGCTGAGCTTTCCCTTCCCTTATGAGCCCAACAGAGTGGCATTCCATAGATTGCAACAAGCAATCTGCAACTGTCTCTTCCTCAGAATGTCCACCTACTACTCCACAGACAGAAAACCATGCTGAGCCCTTCACCCGGGATCATGCCTTAAATTCCTCCTTCTACCATCTAAACCACAATGATTTATTTTTCCAGGGATGGACACATCCTGGGCATGGATTAACCTGTCACACCTGCAGAACCAGCAATGTTAGCCAAGGCTAACTACAGCTATGAGCTAGAAATCAGTTGTCAGCATCGACGGCCATCCCTTATTCAAAAAGAGAGAACACAGCGTCAGATAAACTGCAACTGTCTGGTAAGAGGAGGGACATAGCCAAAATTACTTATTGGTGTGTATAAGATTTGCTCATGAGTGAATTTCAGATAAGTGAATAGATACATTTTAAAATTACATTTGCCTTTTGAGAATCCATTGAAGGAAAATATTAAAGTATCTTTATAATGGAAAAGATAAAATAAAAAATTTATATCTCTACTCTTTTATAGAGAAAGTAAAAATCTAGATGAAACAGTATATGTATTTAACAAAAGCTTTGTTGACATTTCGAAGGTAGTTAACAACTATCAAGATGCTTCCTTAATTAGGGCATTTGTGTCACTTATAGTTGGACATTAAAAGTAGTTATGAATCAAATAACACTAATCTAATAAGTAATAATAAATAATAACAAATATTAATAAATAATCTAATAAATAATAGTAATAGGCCAGGAAGATAGCTCAGTGTTGTAAGTGCCTGCCTGGCAAGCACATGATCCTGAGTACAAGCCCTGGTACCAAAAAATAAAATAAAATAGAAGTTAGTAGAATAGAGAATTTATTATATACCTGGCACCATTCTGTGTGTTTTATAAATATCAAATCAAGCTTCACATCCAAGTTAGACTATTACTAAATGAAAACACAATGTGAAAGACTAAGAAACAAAGAGGGCAAGCAAGAATAAATTTACCTTAAAAAATAGGAACCAGGTCATTTGTTAGAAGTCCGACTTCTTACATTGATCATAATTGCAGAGCAAGATCAACACCCTCTTCAGGGGATCTGGTGGGAGAGCAAACAGTACCCCTAATAGAACCAGGGTACTATTGGCATATTTAAGAACCCATATCTAATATAATTTTTTTTTTTGCGGAACCAGGGATTGAACTCAGGCCCTTGCACTTGCCAGGGAAGCGCTTA
>NDGN011522514.1:0-13381 GCA_002564285.1 Tympanoctomys barrerae | reverse complement strand
GAAGGAAGGAAGGAAGGAAGGAAGGAAGGAAGGAAAGAAGGAAGGAAGGAAGGAAGAAAGAAGAAAGATGGATCATCTAAACTGAGTCCAGCTGGCTAATTCTAAATATATACTTTTTCCCGTTATAAAACAAAACAAAATAGTGGGTTATAATAAACCAGTAAGAACAAAGATAGAAGTTAAATGAGCTGTATTTTCAAGAGTAATCCTGGGTTAATTTATATATGCTTTATGACACTACTATTTAAATGCACTGTTTTATGTTTGTTCATTTTGTCTTCTTGAGACAGGGCCTCACTGTGCAGGTGAGGTTGGCCTTGAGCTCACTTTGTAGCCCAGGCTGGTCTTGAACGCCCAATGATCCTTCTGCCTCAGCCTCCTAAATGCTGAGATTGCGGGTGTGAACCACCAGGTCTGGCTCTCACTGTTTTCTTGAGATTGAATTTAAAAATTCTCTTTTCCAATGAGAATATATTTGTTTATAGTAATAAATTAAACCTTATACAAGAGATATATATTTTCCACACTTTGGTTACTAATACATTTTAAAAATATTTAAAATTTAGCATAAAGAGAAAATATATTTTCAAAACTTGAATCAAATATCAAATTAAAAAGAAAAAAATGGATGGTATTTTTTTCCTTATTCATATGGATTAGATATTTACATTACATAGTGTAGTAATATATTCGCCTAAAACACACCTCTGTGGTAGAATGTCCTTAATCTCCCCTTACTCCAAAAAGCTTGTTAAGCAGAAAATGAGATAAAACAAGATTTAGAGTGCATGTTAAATTGATTAATCTAAACAGCTTTGCTTTATTCACTTTTAAAATATACTTATCTGAAAACTGAAGCTATTATTAAATCTCTCGAACCATGCAAAGCATTTTAGAAGCCATTTCAATTTTGCTCTTACTAAAACGAATACATAAAAATAATACATTAGGATGTGCGCGTGTGTGTGTGCGTGTGCGTGTGTATGCGTGTGTGTGTGTGTGTGAGTCAGAGAAAAGATGAAACACTTTCACTCCCACCTCCTCTAGCCACTTCCTCGTTTGAAACAGAATCGATTTATAAGCCTTGAAGGAGAGAGCAGAGTGGAGTGGAGGGGAGACAGGGAGGCTCACAACAGGGGACATGCGGACATGTGCAGGGTATTTAGAAAAAGTTGCTGCTGGCACAACGCTGCAATTTATTATAGTCCACTGATTTCCACAAAATGCTTCATTATTTTCCCAAATGCTGACCATTAATGGGCTTCCTTTATAGGAAATTGTGTTGACCAAGTCCTAAAGCAGGGAACTAAGAGGGGATGCGTTCAGCTCTCACTCGTCTTCTTATGGAGCTGGTCTTGCTGTGTCGTGTGGCTCCTGCCCGTGGAGTCAGGCAGTGAGGGAGGAGATGCTGCTGTGCTCTGAACAGGGTCCTGCTGCCAGGAGCACACCAGCCACATATCTCAGGCCGCTGAAGGCAGGACCTCGGAGCGCCCTGGGGCCCCACCCAGGCAGTAGGTGGATTCCACCATGGGTGATGACATCACCTCAAGACCCTGGCTCTGCTAACTATGCATACATTTTTTCTCAGCAAATCCCTACGCCACATAAAATATCAAATAGTTATATAGCAGGATACTGCATTAGGTATCACATGTAACTTGAGGTGTTTATAGTATTCAAGAGACTGTATTTATAGGCAAATACCAAGCCGTGTCTCTCCAGAGACTCCACTGCCAGTGTCCATATCCCTGACCTCCGGCAGCTCCTCCTGCGGACACTGAGGGCAGGCACATTTGCCTGAAGTGGACCCTGTGGACAGCGGGGGCAGGTGTACTTGCCTGAAGTGGACCCCGAGCCTGCACTCAGCTGGCTGAGGATGCCCAGGGCAAGGGAGGCATCCCCAGGCTGCGGTGCTGGCTTTCACTGCTATTTATTCAGTAATGTTTTAACACTAAGTTTGCAGATTTAAGACAAGTGTAGTCTTCACAGTAAGATTTGCTGATGACCTTGCAGAGAAAACGTAATAGGATCTCAGCTGAACCATGATTTTAATGCTATTAGAATCCTAGTCCAGGAAAAGCAGTTGATCGATAAATCTGCTTTGAATAATCAACAATTCTTTTCATGAATTTGATCAGCACCAAAGGACCTACTGTGTGCAGGTGGCAATTGCTGTATAAGCAAATAAAGAGGAGGAGAGCAGTACAGGCTTTGAGCCACACAGTGAGTTTTCATGGTTATTGTTGCTGAAGATAGCTGTGAACGTAGGTAGGGGTTGTCGAAAGACTACTCCACATTTTCAAAATAAATTAATATCTCTTCTTCTCAAAACCTTTCAAAGATCCAAGGAAAATCATAGACTCTAGAACTGACCAGAACCGCCTGCATCCAGCCTCACTGACGTGGCCAACACTTTGAGCCCAGCAAGGGCACCAGGAGGAGAGGAGGGCCCAGCCTTGCACCCGCAGCGTGCGTGGCCCGCTGAGATGCCGCTGGCTGGCAGAGTTCAGTGCTTGCCAAGAAGGTAATTGGTACCCTCGGAGGGCACAACACAGAAGTGCGTGTCACAGCACACACGCCCTCAGCTCTGCACATGTTGCACGTGGACTTCAGAAGAGGTCCTCACTTACGTTCCATCGCAGCAACTTCGTGATTGCAGTGTGCACACACCTGACACGATTGCACTCACATAGCGCATCTGCAGCCGGGAGCTTGCAAACAGAACCAGCGGTGGGCGTGCACGGCCGCGCCCTGCTCGGGCCGCGGTCCCAGACAGCATAACCTACTAGGAAACCCAGGTAGAGAGAGTGGCACTTGGGTTCTTTGCACGGCTCTGGCAATCTAGGAGCCAGCTGTGAAGTTGCCCTTTGGTTTGAGCTGTGCATTTTAAAATGAACTACTACCAACCGTACATCCCTTCTGCAAGATTGTCTGAGTTGCCTCAAGGTCGGGCAGTTTCCCTCCCAGCTGACAGCCGCCCCACCTTGGCATTCCTCTTCCTGTCGGAATGACTGGTGGGGAAAGCTTAGGAAACTACAAAGTTAAGAACTGTAACAAGGTAGCTACTTCGCTTTGCTTTATATTTTGTACCAAATCATTGACAAAATCCCTTATTTATGACTGAAAATGTTGGTATCTTTTCTTGTTTTACTATAGAAAGGATTTAGAGTATTACAGGTTCTCCTTGACAACAGCAGATCGAAAGGGGCGCTATCCCAGGACTCACGGAGTTCTATTTTATTGAAAGAGATCCAAGAGTTGACTAGGACACTTCAGAACGTGTCTGGACACTGTCTCTGAACCCCAACTCCCTACTGATTGTCTCTGGTAAGCTTGCTCCGAGTGCTAACGCTGGAGAGTGCAGACATTAGGGCGGTAGAGCACCTCCCTGGATGGCAGGCCATCTTAATGAAAGGCTCAGGGGATGGAGAGGTAGAGGGGGAGGAAGAGGGCGAGGGAAACAGGCGGAAGAGGGGCTGGGGTGACTGCAGGAGCACCAGCTCCTCACAGGGCCCAAAGCAGCGCGTGCTGCGAAGATGCACTGACTCGACAGACTTATTTCCTACAGAAATAGAAAAACAGTAGCTTCGAGATCACCGCGCCTGGGAGACGCCATTCACCCAGGAGCCCAAGGGTCAGCTGGCTGCTGACGCAGACCTCAGACCTGAGGCCCCTGCCCTGAGCCAGCAGAGACCTGCGCCAGTTCCAAGGACTCTGTGCAAATGCGACCACTAGGAAACAGGAAACCCGTGCTGGGGCCTCCCTGTGTGCACCCTAAATAGTGTAAACGGATAAAGAAAAGAAATAAAGGGTGCCGAGGGGAATGAGAGGAACACAGCAGCTGAAGGCCGCGTCGCCCCGGAATTCCACCGGAAGACGCTTTCGCAGGTGCATGGTGAAGTCCCAGTGAGGTCTGCAAATCAGATCGTGGTGCCGAAACCATTAATAATATGACTTTAATCATGTGTGGTTTTGAAAGTGGATCTCTGCTTTTATTCAACAACTTCAGAAATGTATATATAAAGATAATCAAGCCAATGTGATAAAATATTTGCACCTGGGAAATCTAAGCGGAGGGCACAGGGAACTTTGCGGACTGTTTACTTACTGTTTGCGTAAGTCTCAAAATATTGGAAGATAAAAGGATAAAAATCTAATATTAAATTGCTTTTAAACATTTATCTTTTATAGAGATGGTGGAAGAAAATAATCAAATCTGTGTCATCGTGCCATAAACAATGATGTTTGCCCACTGAAATATTTCTTAAAATAGAAATTTATAACAATACTAGGTACGCTCCTGTCCAAGGCCGAATAAGAAATTGATGTGAGTGGGGGGGTGAGCTACCTTGCATTGTGCTGCTGCTGATCGCTGACTCACTGACTCTCTCTCTCTCTCTCTCTCTCTCTCTCTCTCTCTCCACATATACACGCACACTTTGGTCACCTTAGCCTCTGTCTTAGCTCACTGTGCATGCATTGTAATTAGAACAATGATCGGTTACAACATGTGAGTGACCCTTAAGGTATTCGCAGGTGAATTCCAGCTATATCCGCACACTCACTAATGTGTTTTTCTTATATTCTTGGGTCCTCTAGGGAGAGGTTGGGTAACAAAAAGATCTTTGTTGAGGATGCTTCAGAGGATATCTCCTGACAAAAATGTCAGAATAATTCCTCCTCCTGAGCTATGCTTTCAGCTCTTTCTTGCAAATACCCAGATGATCTGTGTATTCTGTTTCTTTCCTCCACAGCAATTCACTGAATGCAACAGTTTTCCAAATCGGGCAGCTCTTTGACTTTCAATTTGAACTTTAGTTTTCTAATTTTTCTGACAGCCAGATCTGAACAGTGTTTCTCAAGTTCTTTTTTTCCTTTCTTTGGTGGTGCCAGAGATCTAACTCAGGACCTTGCACTTGCGAGGCAAGCACTTACTCCACTGAGCTATCTCTCTGGCCCTCTCAGGTTCTTATTCAACATTCTCACAGAACTGTGCAGATTCTCCTCCTCCTGTTGTCTACAATAAATCACGCAGGAGCTGGGAGCGTTCCAGGAGCCCTACATGCTGTGCAGCCCTAACCCCACGTTTCCTCAGAGCCTTCAGAATCCAGGATCGTCCCATACAACAGTGGGACTTCCCAGCAGCCAGAGTGATTTTCAGTGGCGTGAACTTGATTATCGTAGAGAATTATCTTTGTAGTTAGAAGATGGATATTGCCAGAATGATAAATTTCGCTTCATGTAGGTAAATAGAAAAGATTACAAACTCACTGAGAAAGAAAAATAAACTACATTTAAAACCATCTTGAGCATCATGAGGATGTGCATAGGTCTTTTATTCAGATAGCAAACCTGTGAAGTACACAGAAATCTATTTATTTAGGAGACATGCGGTACTCACTGTCTTTGATTTCAATAGTGTTTAATCACTTTTATTATTTATCCTCTACAAATTTTTCTATAGTTCATATTTGTACTGGTAAGAGAATGATACTGAATCACAGAACTTGTGGGAGTCAAAGACATCGTGAACAATCCATTTAAATAACTCAGAATCAACATCATCAACCAAGCCCGCACGCTGCTGAGCGGCACTGAGTGGCCCAGGTGAGCCATTCCCCGGTGAGACGCTGGCAGCCCGACTCTCTCCCCAGCACTTAGACCTGATTTGCTCTCCACAGGGCAGAAGGGGATGAAAGACAAGCCTTGGGCCGGAGCGGAGACGTGGAGGTCCCTGAGAAGCAACTTTAACTTCACCGACACAGGAAGCTACAGGAAAGATGAGCACTGAGTGGGGACAGTAGCTCTTCCCGAGGCAACAGTGGACAGGGTCCTAAGGCCACACGAGCACAAGCTCCCATCCTGAAGGGACAGTCACCCCACCACAGTTCACATGTACTGGGTAGCCCCTCTGCTGCAGACGCCATGCAAAGCCCTGGTCAGTCCCTCCCGAGTGCCAGGGCTGTGAGGCCCGCCGCAGCCTTTTTCTCAGCACGATGCTCCAGTCCTTGTCCCCAGCAGAGCCCTCTGCAGCTTGCACCCTGTGGCTGCCCACACACTTAGTTCAGCACACCCCGGAACCCCTGTATCTGCTACTCTGGAGAACAGGCCGGACACAGGCCAGTGCCCCAGACGCAACCCCCCATCTGTCCTCAGTCTGGAACAGGATGTGTTTCCTCCAAAAGCCCCCCAGGCATTCATTTGTTACCTTGTGAAACGCATGAGCCTGATTAGAGAACTTACAGGGCTCTGCAGAGGGTGTGGACAGGGACAAGGGACACTGAGTCCTCCTTCCCAAGACCCTGGCTATCTCTCCTTTTCTCCCTCCTTTCTTATGTTTTAAAAATAGTTTCTCTGAGCTACGCCTATATTGCCAGCCTGCAGCCTGGTGCATATTCTGCTAAAATTATTCTTAAATATTTCATACTCTGATTCCTTAAATGGTACAAGTTCTAAAATTTCACTTTACAACTCTTCACCCCTGGAGTTAAACCGTGGCTTTGCCCCAGGCAAGTGCCCATAGTTGCGGCTGCTTTCGTACATGCCTTGTCAAAAAGCCACCACATGAATCACACTCACTGAGTGAAAACTCTCGCCATTTGTTTCGCATGCCTGTGCCATCGTGTGCGTCCTTGCTTCACAGGACTCAGGTGCAACATTGTGGAAGTGAGCGCTGCCGCCGGCGTCTGCAGGCCCAGGAGGAAGGCTTTAGCTGTCCAGCATGCTTCCCACCGGTGGCCTGCACTGGGTGCGGGAAGTTTATAATTTTTTTTCTTCTTCAGTTCTTGCCTAGCTAAAGCTCTTAAGCAGGTTCAAAGCCTAGAGCAGACTTGGCCAGCACCCTGGTGCTACGAAAGCGTTTCAGGAAATGACAAACATCGATACCCTGACTTAAGCGCTCCGAGTTGGAAAGCTCTGATTTGGTTCCTGTGCGTGAAGCAATCACTGCGCTTTGACTTCCTGGAGCTTGACGTCCCCTGGCACCAGAGGAGGGGCGGCCTCTGTGCTGCTGAGGCAGGGCTGTGCGTGCGGCAATGTCCTGCGTGCCGAGGGGGGCTCCAGCACCCGGAGCCCGGCCTCAGCGGCGCGGGAAGTCAGCCACCTTGGTCTTCCCTGGGGCTAAGGAGCCAGAGCGCCTCCTGCCGCTGTGGTGGGGAGCCGGTGAGCATCGTGTGCAAGTTCACTCTCAAAAGTGTAGCTAAGGAATTTTGTCTCTTCATTGCTAATAAAGGGTACCTGGTAGAAATAAGTTTGTCAGTCATAGTAGGTCTAAAACCGTTAATTCTGCTGCTAAATAGAACGCTACTTTATAGAGAATTTCATTTTTCTTTCAAAACCCACTTGGTAAATTGACTCGTTTTCACAACAGGTACTGAGATGATAGCCAAAAATATGACTGTGATCACAATTACAGAAGAGAGTAATTACGTTAATCCTTACTCTCCATGTGCGGAAGCCACTTCCCTGACGGAGATTATTCTTAAGTCTTTCCAACTGCGAATAAAACTTGGTGTTTCCTAAGTTATGTGAAAGTGCTTCTGTCTCCTCGCGGGGAGAGAAACCCTGCAAACCTGTCTCCTCGCGGGGAGAGAAACCCTGCAAACCTGCTTAAGTCCTATTGTCTCCTTAAGTCCTGCTTAAGGAGACAGAGTCCTATTGTTCAGGCGGGACCTTGGCGGGGACAGAGGGGAGCAGATCCCTGCAAGCTGAGAGGCAGGAGCCCCCACCTTCCTTTCACAATGCTCACAGCACTTTCGCTTCTTCAGAACGGCCCACTGGGGCACACGAGCTTGGGGAGCAACCCACGAGGTGAGGCCACAGCACGTGCTGAATGTGCAAGTTTTAGAAATTGCTCACAGTTACCGCACATTCCCAGGAGGCCCGCAAAACAGCCCCGCACTTCCCGCAGGGAGCCATCGCCATTGCTGCTTGGTTGAGAGATGCTGAGCGTCTCGTCTTAGGCCTTTACTAGGCACAGTGAAAAATGAGGTGATCCTTGCTTCAAGTGACACTGAACAGAAAGGCAGGCTTACAAACGCTGGGCGACCTGTCCTCCCTGCCCCGCACCACGTGGTGAGAGAGAGAGGAGAAGGGGGGAAAGGGAGGAGGAGGGGGAGGAGGAGGGAGGGAGAGGGAGAGAGAGAGAAAGAGCACACCAAAAATATTTGGCAGTGAGCTCTGTGGGCCGCTTCCCACATGGCGCCCAAAGCCTGTGCTCTGCTGACTGCAGGGCAGGTGTCAACGTGGTGCAGAGCTGGCTTTGACAAACACTGCTGAATAATCAGTGTCACCATCGAGAGAAACGGAAGTCCCTCCCCCAACCTCACCATGACGGTGCTTCAAACTTCCTGGGTCACCACCTGGAGCAGATAATTCCGCGGGTTTTTAAGGATGCATCACTACTTTTCCTTTCTTGGATTCATCAGAGAGGGCAGGCTGCTCAGTGGCACAAAACCCTCCGAGCGCAGTGTTGCTGTCCTCAGTGGCTCCAGAGCCGGGCAGCCGAGGAGGAGCGTGGACAGCTTGCCAGAGCTCCCATGGCTGTACCCGGGGCACCAAGGACAGTGCCCCTTCCTGCTCGAGCTGCAGCATCAGTGACCACATCATGGCCCTGCTAGGTGGCTCTGGTGATACGCACGGCATTGCTGAGCACTTCAGCTTGCATGGATGAAGGAGTTTTGCACACTGGGCAGATGTGGGCATTGTTAGGCCCTTCTGCTGGGACATGGCCATTCTCTTTCAACTGGAGACTTGCCCCAGTGGTCACAGGCCCCCAGGGGAGGATTCTATGCACAGGCTGTCGCCCAGCGGGTGTGGGGTCAAGTTGTGGTCCTGTCGCTCTCACACATGAGGAGGGTGTGGGCGGGAGCCTCTCAGGGGCAGCTTCCTATCTATGACAGAGACCAGAAACAGCTGCTGGGTCTAGAGCTGCAGGCTGAGGATGGTGCATGGCTAATTCAAAGAGCAAAAGAAGCAGAAGTGATAGCAAGGAGGAAGGCAGGGCTGCGGAGCTGTGGAAGGGATCTAAGGGTGGAAGGGGAGGCGCAGTGACTCAGACGTGCTGTGTACCAGAACTGCAGGTAAACACCTTTGCTGCGCATCAAAACACACACTGATGAAGTATAAAGCACTTGCTGCTGCACTGAACAAAGGAACACATGAAGACAGTGGGAGTAGAGGACAGTGCCTTGTCCTCTTGCAGGGCGGGGTTACTGCGCGCAGAAGGAAGGCCAAGTGTAGAGGGCGCGGCCACTTGGGACCTCCAGGCAGGGCTGTGCCGTGGGTACTGGGTGGTGTCGGTCTGAAGCGGGGTCCCCCAGCATGTTCTTTGCAGTCCACTGTGTGAGCAGTGAGGGTGGCACCCTGTGTTTTGTCTGCTCTGGAGAGCGGAAGTGCTTTGCCTCATGGGAAGTCCATCGGTAAAGCCAGGCAGTGCTTGCTTTTAGTTACTCTGTTTACTTCTTCCCAAAATATTTTGCTAGGCTCTGCACGCTCTGCAGTTGTGATAATTCCTAGTTGGATGAATAAATAAAGAAGGAAGATGCCACACACAGCCCTCATCTGGCAGGGCTGCAGAGGGGGCGCTGGGCGTTCACACCACGCGCTCAGTGCCAGTGTGGCTGCCTGCAGCCCAGGGCTCCGGGTAAGCCTGGAAGCAGCCCTGCTCAGTGGGCCCTGGACACCTCCCCACTGCGGGCTGCATGGTAGAAACACCGAACACTCACGTTGTATGATTTAAACTATTGTAACACTTAAGGCTCAGGCCCCCAATTTAAAGACACTGAGCTACATCATGCAAACAACGTAATTTGCATTATAAATTTAGCGGTACATGCAAAAATTTTTGTTTTTAAATAGTAAAAGTGTGCATGGTCTCTCTCTGTGTGTGTGTACTTCTGGCTTGTATACTTGTATGTAAATATAGATGGATTTCTTCCTAGGCAGTATGCAATTATTTTGATGGAAAATCAAAAGTTATATGAATACTACAGTAGTGTATTGCATACTTAACATGCTAAGTCACACAAAAACTTGATATTTTGACAAAAAAATGTATAAAATTTACTTCTATGGGAACTCACAAAGACTTTGAAGCCCTGGCTTAAGGAAGGAAGGTACAGGTGTCACCTGGCCCAGGAAGCATTTCTCTCGTTTCCCACGGCTTTTTCCCCATAGAAGTGCGGTTGTTTGATTCAGAGGTATTTAGCTAAACAAAAACTTGGAACCTGACAGAACACACTAAGACACTTCATGCTTTGCATAAATTATCTTCGTTAATAGCACAGCATGAAGCCCCGGCTTGAAAACCCATTTTGTCACCAGTAAAAGAAAATCTGCTTTCAGAGAAGGAGTTGTGTATAAATGCACTAAGGAGGAAGGCAACCCATTTTCAGTTCATACAAAATGAACATTAAAGTTTTTAAAGAATAAATAACTCAGAGCACATTACTGCACAACACTTTTCCCTGTAGATGTGTGTTGTGCCCAAGAGCTCCGGGTGCAAGCTGGTGGAGTGAGGCAGACTGCATGCGGGTGTGAGACTGTGCCCAGCGCCTGTGCTGCGCCCATCTGCACAGGTGCCTTTGCTGTCCTTCCTGGGAGCTCCAAGTGGCTCTGGCCCTGGGGTGCAGGAAGCAGCCTGCTGGTCTCTCCTGCTGCCAGGCCTCGCATACTCTGCGAGCTCCCTCGTCCAGCTCACTCAGGGAGAAGGGGGCTCTGAGAAGAAGCACAGTGCAGAAGTCCATCAGCTTGGGCCTCAAAGCCACTAGATACCAGCAAAATGCTTTGCTTAGTTGCAAAAAGTATTATGTAAATAGTGCAGTTAAATTGGGAATGCTGTAAAATTCTATTTAAAGTAATCCTAATCATTAAAGAAGCTAAATGTTTAACAAGTCTGTTCTAGTGCACGTGCAAAGTCAATCTTTTGTAAAGAATTAAAATATCCCGGGCCATGGAGATAGCTCGGGGTCTAAGCACCTGCCTGGGTAAGTGTGAGGGTCCGGGTTGGATGCAGTATCACTTGATGTGCCAGCTGACCCGGGCGTGCTGTGCCAGGCCTGGTGGCACACGCCTGTAATCCTGATGCTGGGGAGGCTGGGACGGGGCCACTAGGAGTCCCAGCCGCACAGTGAGATGCTGTGCCAAACACATTAAAAAAATAATAAAGTAAAAACATAAAGGAAGACCCAGACAGTGTTTGGGCTGTAGTCACAGATCTTGGGAGGCTGAAACAACAAGACGTAAAATTTGGACTCAGCTAGGGAGACTTAGCAAGGCCCTGTCTCACGATGAAGTAATGCAAAGGGCTGAGACGTAGCTCAGTGTGAGGGCTCAGGTTCAAAATCTTGCACTGAAAAAATAAATGCATACCAAAAATAATCAGAATGCAACTCCACACTACCCATGTTTTATAAAAAGTTAAGTAGACCGATCTAGTGCGTGTGTCTCTACACCTGTGTACTCCGTCAAGGGACTCTTGGCGAGTCACAGCAGCTTCTCCAGGCCACCTTCTTCCTGTTCACAGGTGGGAAGCGGGGCTGTCCAGACGAGACAGAGGCCAAGTCGGGAGTCCTGGCTCGCCGGCCAGCGGAGCGCAAGGACTGCCTTCAAAGGCGGTGCCTGCATGCAGGGGCTACCGTAGCCATATCGCTCACATCATCCTCAGGAGCCCCTGAGGGAAGGTGCTGAGCCAGGTGAGGAGGAAGCAAGGGAGGCCAGGGCTGCTGGCCCCGAACGGGGCAGGGCAGCTTCCCGTCTAGAGCGGTGACTCAGATTCCTCACGCAAACCTTGGGCCTGGTGGTTCCAAGGGCAAGCAAGGCGAAAGCTGAGAGTAGCTAGTAAGTGGGGGCCGGGCGTGTTCTCACTCCTGTAATCCCCTCACTTGGGAGGCTGAAGCAGGAGGATCGCTGGGAGTTCAAGGCCGGCCTGAACTGCATTGTGAAACTGTCTCAAAAAGACCAAAAGAAAAATGAAAAAGAAGAAAGCGCAGTGCTACATGCGTGGATCGCCATGTCCATGCGGGTCTGTACACATCCTGGCGGGTCATTTTCTGAAACGCATCTATTACTGAAGAGGAAACTCTCTTGCCCCTCCTATTGCGATCCAGGCCGCGGTCTGGAGGTGGGCTGTGCCAGGCTGCCAGCCCGCAGGCCGGGGGAGCTCCCGGCACGGCAGCGGGTGCCGCACAGAGACAGCCGTACCGGGAGCCCCTCACGGTGGGCGCCGGCGGAAGACTTGGACAACCTGTCCTCCAGCCATCGCCCTAGTTCCCGAACATCCGAGTCTTGGGTGTTGCCCGTTTCTGCCACTTAGGAGTGGATTCTAGGGGACATGACGGGCGCGGGGCTTTCTAAGCTGTGACGCTGCCCGCATTTCTCCTGCACGCCTGGCTGCAGTGTGGGCGCATGCTGCTCGTATGCGTTACTTCCATCATTAGCCCCTCCCCGGGCCAGCCCTCTGGGCTCTGTTTCCTGGTGTCTGGTATGCAGCGAGTGCTGTGCCAGGCAGGCTGCCCACATTCAGACGTTGGCACTCTGGGACGTAATCTGAAGAAATAACTTAGTTCCCATCCTAATCAAGTTTACTCAAAGCTAATTTCAGCAGTGTCCTGTTACATACACACTACCCATGTATCCTGTATTTCCAGGTTGAATTAAATGCCAGAAAGTTCAATGAAGAAGTTGCTTAATAACCAAGATGTAACTCGGGCCGGGTGCCCTCTGTGCCTGTCATCGGGACAGCCTGGGCCGCTGAGGAAGGGCGGTGGAGTGCGAGCCCAGCCTGGACACTCGAGCAGCTTAGTAAAATGCTGCCTGGAATAAAGAATAAAATAAAATAGGGTGGGAGACGCAGCTCTCAGTGACAGCCATGGGTTCGCACCCAACACTCCGAGGAAAACCAGAAATTCAAGTTCTACACCGGGTTCTCCAAGAGCGGAGGGCGATTCCTGCAGCGTGGGCTGGTGATGTGCACACATCTGCGTGGCCGTGCTGGACGGAGGGACCGAGGGTCACTGGGAGGAAGGCTGCTCCCTGCTGCAAGGCGGACTGCAGTGCAGATCCTCGGAGCAGTGCAACGGGCTCTTTGGTGCTGTCGCTTTTCTGTCATTTTCAACTCGCGCCGCTCCCCGCACCTGGAGTCGGCCTACACTGGGCCGCTCTTGCTCAGACTCTGCTGCCCCCTGGCTTTGTGCTTTCGCTTCCAACCTAAGCACGGCCTTGTTCCTTCTTCACCTCTGTGGCCCTGAGCGGAGACCCTGGACCTTCCCCTTGGAGATCCTGGCCACAGAGCGGCCGACCCTGTCTCCCACCTGGGCCCTGCACAGCCTCAGAGTGCAGAGGTTCCAAGCCCTGTCCCTGCCCCTGCCCCTGCCCCTGCCCT
>NDGN011522506.1:1108-11169 GCA_002564285.1 Tympanoctomys barrerae | reverse complement strand
TGTTTACAACCTCCCAAGAGCTGGGATTACAGGTGTGTGCCACCACGCCCAGTCTCAATTGCCCTCTCACTGTGCCCCAGGGGCAGGTCCAGCACAGCAGGCCCGGGGATTGAGCCCCCAGCCCCTGGGCCTGTTTGCAGGCACTTTAATCTGCTGAGATATTTGGCCTGCCCTAAAAAACTAAGTTTAAATTAGAAAATATTTGCATAGAAATAAAAAAAAAGTCTTCATGTTGAAAAACATCAGGCAGTGGTTGAACTAAGGGCTGTGGAGTCAGCCCAGGATTTGAGGACATCTCTAATCTTCTGTCTTCCACTGCAGTGAGGAAGCATGTTACAGTATTCTTGGAGATGCTTTTATGGAATTATAGAAATATACGCAAAGCTACAGTCATAAGCACATATTAAAACATGGTCTAGGAGTTAACCATTCTTAATGATATTACTTATGATTATTAAAAGCTAAAACTTTGGAGATGAGAACATACAGTTATCTTGTCCTTTCTACCCTAAAAGCAGCCAAAAAGTGGACCACTTTGCTCAAGTATAACCTTGGCTAACTTAACTATGAAGAGAGTTTGGAAATAGGAACTTCAGGCAGCGTCTTTGTTTTATGTACATCACAGTGCTCGTGTCCTCTTAAAGGTACTCATGCCATTGCCAGGCAATATTATCGTACGAGGTCCCTGCGGTGTGTGTGATCCTTCGCTGACTAGAACTCTGTTATGCAGTGCGTGCTTCTATTTTAAGAATAAAAATTCAAAAGTATTCTACCAGAGAATGAGAAAGTGAGAGAAATATAAGGGTCAAGTAGTTTAAGGAAAAGCTGTGTGGAATGCTAGCCCCGAGAGTAAAGATGAAATTTCTGTTACCTCTACAACAGACTTGGTACACTCGTCCATCACAAGCCCTTCCGTGTAAGTGGGGGCCGTTAGCAGAAGGGCTCTGGGTTAGCAGGGTATCTGCAGCGACTGCCACAAGGAGTTCCTTAGTGCTAGTGTCTACTCTAGATGGTGGGTGGGGAGAGAGGTGAAAGGGGAGGGAAACAAAAAGAATGAAGATGCACATGTGTCCTCACATACCGTAAATATGTACTGATAATCTATTTAAAAGATTAAATTGTATTTGCCATACTTCTAAGTCCTTCGAGTGAGTGGAGAGTGGTCCTTTTGTGATCTCTAACAGTCAGCATACCATTATGCATAAAATGCTTGATACATGTGTCTAAGTTGCCTGATTCATTTGATTCATAAAATGTGTAATATTTACTTTTTCCTGTCTAAATGTATGCTTGCATCCATTAGGCCAGAACCTGTCTTGTGGACAAAAGACGGTGGAGAATTACCAGACCCTGATCGAATGGTTGTGAGCGGTAGGGAACTGAACATTCTTTTCCTGAACAAGACGGACAACGGCACCTATCGATGCGAAGCTACCAACACCATTGGCCAAAGCAGCGCAGAGTACGTGCTCATTGTGCACGGTGAGTGCTTTTTGGAAAGCCGTGGACGTGAAAGAAACAATGACCAGAAAGGTGGTCGAAATTTGTCAAAATCCTTATAACAGTAAGCAAAATTAAAAGGTTTTAAAAATTGTTTTTAAGAAGTTGCTTTGATAGGGCCAGAGAGATAGTTCAGCGGCATATGCACCTGCCTACTGAACACAAGGTCCTGAGTTTTGTCCTTGGTACTAAAAAAATAAAAAGGAAAGAAAGAAAGAAGTACTTCTCATAAATATATCTCCAGATTTTTTATTTAGTGTGTTCCAATACCCAGTAATTAAATAAAATCATATTTATTATACAAATATGTTTTGAAAACTTCTCGAAATATTTTTATTTCATTTTTAGTGGTGATAGGTTAATTATATTAATCATTGCCTTCAGATTTTATTAATAAATACTTTAATTATAACCTTGAATCATAAAAACTGTTAAGATAATTTCAATTGTATTATAAAAATATACTTCATGCTATAGCTAGCTACAAGAAAGGTAGTTTGTCACTGAAAACAGCAAAGGCAGAGCTATGTGTAGAATATCAATAATTAATTTTTATAAATAATAATTTTGAATTTCTGTAGGTACTATTCTTGATAGCATTTATTTCACAATCTGTTTACCTATAACAAAATGAGAAAGCTTATCAATATCCATGAGTGAAAAGAATGAGCATTTCTCTCAACCTTTAGGACTCCCAGGAGTTGGTCATAGTACAGCTTTAATGTCCTGCTAGAAGAAGCTGTCTTATGAGACTGATAAATTCTGCAATAAATAAAATTAGACAAGACTTTCCAGTGCAGTTTTTCTCACCTTTTGTGTGAGGTTACGTCATGTGTCGACAAGGTAACCTGTGAGAGACTAACAATTCCTTCACGTGTTTCACAGAAGAAACTTTCCTTTTGGGCATCATTTTATTCTACGTGTTATTTCATCATATAAGTAGTAGTGTACGAAACAAAGTGCTATGATAAATTCACTGCATCCTAGCCATCATGAAAACTCCATTCTTTGCTCTTTCCACAAATCTAATAGAATACTGTCAGAGTCATGGATCAGTTTGATACTTTTCTAAAAAGAAATTTAGATAGACAATCCTAAATCTTCACAAAGATATTTAATTTCAGAAGAAATTAATATAACATATTTTGAAAGTCTTTATGTTACTATGATGTAGCCAAACACTAGAGAAAAAGTACGAAGTAAATGTCTAATATTATGATGTTCATATCATGCTTGCAAAATCCTTATAGTCTTCAGACAGTATTTCTATGGTAGGCAAATAAGGACAATCAGAGAATCTTGCTCTCTGCATATAAACCTCTGGAAAACAGTAGAGCAGAGCTTAATTTTAGAATGGTACAAAGATCTGCTTTGGAAAAGATTAACCTAATAGAATTAGAATGACAAATTGGAATTATTCTAGTAAGTCTGTGCAGATGATCCCTACCATCCTTCCTGCCAGAGAGAATGTAATAATCACTGGGTGGGGGAAGATGGCAAACAATTCTTCCTGCAGGAGCCAAGGGCAGCCTCTGCTTTAGGTCTCCTGGGTATGCAGACCCTGTGGGCACATAAGTCTAATGGATTCACTCTAAAGTTTGTAAGAGTTTTTCTTTTTTCTTTTTTCACCTAATAGTCTCTGATAATCTAGGGATATGATGTGTGCGTGTGTGTGTGTGTGTGTGTGTGTGTGTGTGTGTGTGTGTGTGTTATCAGGGATCAAATTTAGGACCTTGCAAGTGCCAGGCAGGCACTTATGCCACTGAGCTATCTCGCCAGCCCTAGGAGTATGCTGCATAGCATGTCACATTCCACTGAAAGCAATACAATATAAAAATACAGAAAATTGAAAAGAAAGTGCCGGAAGAAATAATAGGCTCAAATGAAAAGTATGTTACTTGTTCCTTTTGAAAGTAAGTCCAGTGAGAAATTCATATCCTTTCCCAGTGTTTGCAAGCTAACCCACAGCACGGCCCCCTAAGTAGCCAAGCTACCCTTGGGTAGTTGGCAGTTGACGTATTTCTAATAAATACTTCTCCTAGCACTTTGTAAGAAGTCATTTTTGGCTTTGCTTTTTGAACTGCAATTCATCAAAAGCACCCCATAGATTAATGCTATTCATGCTGCTAGATAAATGCTGTGAAGTTCAACAGTAGTTTACCTAGGATTATTGACACAGTAATGAGAGGCTCGATGGAACAGGGACACCATATTGCACTGTGTTTAAAAAGGGCTCCAATTGGGTTCATTACCAACTCAAGTTCTTGTTCCCCTTTTCACACTGAGCATAATGTTTCATTAGTCACTGGTTGTATAAATATAAAAGCTACTCTCTTCTATTAATGGTTTGACTGTTCCAAACCACACTAAGTGATGGAATCTGAGTGGCATTTCAATCTACAAGGAATGCTGTAAGCATATTGGATTGGAGCGAGAAGAGATCATTTGGGAGAACTTTACCCTTTCATCTTTTACCCCAATGTTGATTTTACATTAGCCATGATCATTTAATCTAGCTGGAGCCTAGAGGGGTTGTCATGACCTGAGACGCATGGCCGGTCCACTACATTTGCCCAGGTTCCACTGAAGCTCCACTGAACAGAAGTCTGAGGACTCCATGTGAAGTCATCTGTGATCCGGATGC
Source organism: Tympanoctomys barrerae (assembly GCA_002564285.1). Taxonomy (NCBI): domain Eukaryota; kingdom Metazoa; phylum Chordata; class Mammalia; order Rodentia; family Octodontidae; genus Tympanoctomys; species Tympanoctomys barrerae. Next base: position 7,025 of record NDGN011522506.1, on the reverse strand, counting down.
TCTCCTTGGGGTGACATTGTATTCTCTGGGTGGGAGTGGAAATGCATGATTTAAATATTGCCACATTTAGTTTTTATTAGCGCGGATTCTTTTCATTACTTACCATGTAGGAATTTTCCCCTTCCTAAATACACCTTTGATATCTTAGCATTAGGACCACCAATGGTGGAATAAAACTGCTAGTCTAAAATTCACCATCAATGAAAGAAGTAATAAAAGACAGCGTATAAGCAACTGTAAGGTCAAGAATTTTAACTATGTCATATTTACCTTGTGCAGGGTTTGCTAGAAATGGACACTTGAATAATCTCATGAAAGGAAAATTAAGCTATTAAATTAGTAGCCATATTTATACTACTTAATTCATATAAAATAGTCATTTCTTGTACTTTGCATATCTATAAAAATACTGAAGTTTCTAGCTATCATTGTTATAGTGTCATATATGTTTAGATTTGTCCATTATTTAATTGCCTTGCAATGTTATGTTCCCAAGGGATATTTAATCAAGAGAACAATTCATTGATTAGACAAGTAGATATTTAGTCATTATCTTGAATGCAGACCCTATGAGGCAAAGGAATGGATTTCTAGAAGATTATAGTTTAATATGCAAGAGAAATTACAGACTCAAATAATTATAACACAAAATAGAAGAAGCTGTCTCAGTCATACAACCATGTAGATGATCAGTTTGTAAGCGCTGTCTGTTTAAAATTTCAAAAAAACTGTTATAGAGCTTCAGTTTCTTCACAAATAAATGACATATGGCATAAGTGAATGTATGCACCACAATACCAATTATGTAGATACACAGTGAATCTAACTAACATTATAATATTACTAATGTCATTATATAAAGGCCATTTCAACTCCAGGTCCTCCTGAAGAGTTGCATTCAATTTGCTGCCACAAATATTCCCTCAATAATATTTTGGTGTTATTTGACAGGAACAATTATAAAAGTAATGATTTATAAACATTAAAACATTTCAATAGCAACAGAATATGATTACTAGAAACATCTAAGTGTTTTTGGTCTAATGACTAGTATTAAACTATTAACTGTGCCCTTTGAGCTTTAAAGACAAGAGGACTCTCATATCATTCACTCAGATTTTATTAATAGGAAATGTCAAAAAATACTGAGGTACAAAAATCAATCCATGCAGATACAGACTGACCGTTGCTGCAAGCCAAGCTTCCGAGCTTCGCTGCTCAGATCCACTCGTGTCTCGTTCAGACTTGGGCTAAAACACACGTTCTCCTTCCTGCCTCGGTGCTGATTCTTCACTGCAGCTAACTTGCTTCGCATGACGGGGAAGCTAGCTGAGTCATGGAGCATAGCCTTTTTGACTTTAATGAACATTTCTAATCCATCTGTTGTCTCGTCTAAGTACTTAGCCTGTGTGTACAAAATAAATGCAATTACTTTAGGCTCATTAGTACTTTACCTTCAATTTATCAAAATAATGCATATATGCATGAATAGTATCATAATTTTAAAACAGTTTAAGAATATCATTAAATGACATTTTCAATTTGCTTTTAAGCTTATATCATGATATAACTAAGCAACCAGGATGACTATAGAGCCAACATTTTTACAAGAACATATATTTCACATATTTGTATTATGATTACCAATATTTTGGAAGCTAATAAGCACTCACTATGATAAAAGAAAAACTATTTCTGTGCTTCATAGAAAATGTATAGGTGAACTATAAGTAGGCAGCTTTTTATAACAGGAATTTACTAGTGTAATTATCCAGAAACAAAAATTTGGAAGCATTGGGAATCTACATACGTTTTTTTTTGTGTGTGTTGCTGTTGTTGCTGTTCAGTTATACTATTAGGCAAAGTGATCCTTCAGATCATGGTGGAATGAAAGGACTGCCTCTTTGCCCCCGTATCAGGGGTGTGGAGTAGGAACACAAGCGTAGATAATGGACAGATGTACAACCTAGCTAACATGAAAAAGGGATTCAACTAAAATCTGTTCCCTCACTTAGAAACAGCCCTACCAGTTGGTAAATTAATTCTGTGTATTCATAATGAGCATTTTTCCTTTGGAGCAGCTTTCTTTAGAAGCATAGATGGAAAATATATGATATAGGAAGAAAGGGATAGAAAAGACACCCATATGGAGCCACCAGCAGTGCGCTAGGGGAAGAGCTCTATGGTAGCTGCTCTCATCTCTGGTTGAGAGTTTCCAGGCAGTAACTAGCTGGATGATTCTTAAAACAGCACTTCCTTTAATCTCTGAGATAAAACATATCATTTCTGGACATGAATACCCAGGGAAAGCTCTGATGCCCGTAGGGAAGGCGTACCTCTGACAGGATGAATATGCTGTTGAACTCTGCAGAGAGAAGAGGGGTGGAATAAAATAGTGGTGGCAAGAACACTGTTCGCTTTATAACATGTTTAAAAGGATGTATGTGTGGGCATACTCGATGCAGTGTTGGGGCTGGATTCCATGTCTTCGTTTTGAGATAAGTAAGAAACAGATAAATTAAGGTTTCAGCTTTCACTGTAAAAATTTCATGGGGATATACCACTTTGAAGTAAATGTCCCTGCAGGTCTGCTTGGACCTCTCACTAAAATATGGCTAGGAAAAATCTTTGTTCCTTCCTGGGGGAGGAAACAGTACATCATTCAAAAATTTCATCATACAACACCATCTCTTCTTACACTTTTTATATAATCTCCTTTTAGTTGTATCATTACAGCTCAGTCAATGGAAGGATACACTCTATGCCACTGTGGTCTCCTAGATCTGTGTATGTGGGAACACACCCTGCCTGTGTCTTTGCAAAACTGCCGACTATATCTACTTGTGTATAGACGCACTAACTGACTCATTTGTTCAAGAATTTAAGCAATATGTGATGGTTCATGAATGAAAACATACGAAATAGTTTTCAGAAAAAATAGGATGTCTAAACAGATAATATAGAATTTAAATAAATCTGTTTCGCAGCTTGTTATAGTGCAGTTTTTACCAACATCCTAGCGTTTCATGTACTTGTTTTAGAATCTCAGCACTATCCTTGATCCTCCTTTCTCTCACCAGCAAATGCTGTCTGTGTGCGTTCAGAGCTTGCTGCACTATTCCTATTCCTCTTCATCGTCTCTGTGGCTTAGACACTGGAACATCGTCTAAGGGCCTCTCTTTCCACACTTCCTTGCCTCGGTCTGCTTCCTACACAACCGAAAGACATAAGCCTTTTCAACGATTAAGCCTTCACACATTTTTCCCCTTTAATCTACCGAAAGGCATTCCATCACACTTAATCTGAAATTCAAATCCTCGTTATTCTACAAATTCAATTTAATATGATTTCTGGTTTCCAGCATATGTGGCATCTCGTAGTGCTCTGTACATACTCACGTCTGTCTCCTTGATTCTTTTTCAACTCTTCCAAGACGTCAAGTACATTCTCTTCTTAGGGCCTTGTGCTTGAATGATCATGCAGGGAGTGAAAGGAATGCTGTGAGGGATGATTTAGCAAGGCTGACTCCTGGCGTTCAGATCTCAGATTAAACATCTCCTTAGAGAGGTCCTTCTTGTCTACTACTATCAAAAGTATGTCCCAATCCCACATCACTTGATTTTAATTTTCTACCGGGGATTATTATTACTGGATAAAATAGCTGTTTATTTACATATATCTTGAGTGTCATTTTGGTCAGCGAAGGCCTGCAGATTGAACAGTGCTCTCATATTGCAATAGGGCTGAACAATGGCTGCCAGCTGAAGGTACCAGAAGCACCAGAGCACCATGGCGTAAGAATTCGTCATTTGTATGCTGTGTTGTTGGTGTAAACAAACTCATGGTTCTCTGGTGGGATAAGAATATTGCCCATAAAACAATGGACTTGATCATAATGATGAAGACTGTGTTGCTTGTTTGCATATTTACTTCACTACATGGTTATTATTTTAGAGTGTAATCTTTCTGCTCATTTAAAAAAAAATTACTGTAAAATGATATGCCATGATGTACCACCATCGGCAGCCACCGCAGAAGTCTTATTTGATTCAGAGACTAGGTCAAATGATTGAGCTGTCATGTAGATTTCTGAGAGTATATTCTGTTTTTATTTTATTTATTTATTTATTTGCGGTACTGGGGATTGAACTCAGGACCCTGAGCTTGCTAGGCAGGTGCTTATTCTACCGAGCTATCTCCCTAGCCCTGAAAGAATAATCTATATAGTATTTGCAAAATAATGAATTTGTCTAAGTGTATATTTTCTAGGATATTTCCCTTACACTAAGCAGTAGATAACTGTGTAGCCCATGTACATATATAGCATTATAAAACTATAGCATGTTCTTAATATTATATAAGAAGTACTTCAGCAGGTATCTTTAGGTCCTATTCTGAATAAGCAAGTACATTGGTCTAACTATATCTAAACTTTACTTTGATGAAAATAAAAGTTTATATTTTCTGTTATGTCTCACTATGCTGCAATAGAAAAGATGTTTTAAAGGTTCCCTGCTTACATGTAATATTCTGGGATTTAGATCCCAGAGAATATGAAACTCTGCAAGTAGCACTGTTTACTTTGGTTTAATGTTCACTTTGCTTTAAGGACCATATTTTAAATTAAAATAATCTGCAAAGGTTATCAGTCATTTTCCCTACTTTCTAAATTTGGCATCATTTAAAGAATTACCATTTTTAAATTAAAATTTCACCCTCGTGAGGGTTCTGAACATTAGAAAACTGTGTTAAGAAGAGATATTAAATGCCTTCAACTGGAATAGGTGTTTATTCAGCTTAATATTATTCTTAGCATTTAATAGGATCTTTTTAAAAAATAGATGGATCTACCCTTTAATACTCGTGCGCAAAAGGTAATCACAAGTAGAGATTGTTAACTTCCTTAAATGATAGATAAGTAAATTCATAATAATACTATTTGAAACATTCTCACATTCTCCTTCTTGACTAATCATTTATTGAAATATTAGCTATCTGGCCCACCAAAAGAAATTTCTTATAAATTATTTATTATGATACTGTGACCTGTCAAGAGGAGAACTGAATCAACTATATGATGAAAGTAGACCAGCACATAAACAAAAGACGCTTCGAGAAGACTACAGTTAATATTTGGTTATCTAATAAAATATGTTAGTCGTATGAGATACTTCAGCTGTGTACCTTTTATTGTATCCCTTTAGGTGCTTTATAATTTCTGGAAAAGTGATTTGCAAAGAATAATTTAAAGTCTTTTAGCAAAGCATAAATTTTAAATTTGGAGGGTTTTTTTTTTTTTCAGTAAGAAATCAAACTCCTCCCTGAAAAAAATCTCTGTTAAAAGATTAAATTTATTCCACTAAACAGAATCACAGATTTTTCTTATTTCCCAAGGAGTTTGCAGTAACCGAATATCTCATAAATTCTTACAGCAAATGCTTGGAATTAAATGTTGGAAGCAGTAGTTGGCTCACTCTGTTCTATCAATTTCCTCGGTGGCATATTAAAGCCATTAGTAATTACCACAGATCAATCTTGTAACCTACTCTTGCAGTTAATCTAAGACTAACTTCCTTTTATCACTATACACATTTCATAACCATTTTTTCTTCCTTTTCTTTTTCTTGACTGTATGTCCCTCATCTTTCCCGTTAGTAGAGATACAGAGTAATTTTAATATAACCATACATAAGATTCTGTTAGTCAAATCTGCTTTAAAAATGTACGTTCCCTAAATCAGACAGATTCTTTTGTAATGCCCACATAGGATGGTAGCAGCTTCCATCTCCCTTACCCTATCCCTGAAGAAAACAAAATAAAACAAAACAAAAGAGTTTTTTAGAGAATTGTTTTAATTTTTTTTTTTTTTTTTTTTTGCGGAACCAGGGATTGAACTCAGGCCCTTGCACTTGCCAGG
>NDGN011522505.1:736-16223 GCA_002564285.1 Tympanoctomys barrerae | reverse complement strand
TTTTTAGAATCAGAGCCTCATCACTGGAGAGCTCTGAAGTGTAGGAGACAGTCTGTCAGTGCCCTGGGAGCCAGAGCAGCTGAGCATTTGATGTCAGGCAGCCACCCACATAGTGCCAAATTCACCACCACTAAAGGGCCGTGCAAGCGCTAAAGGAGGGTATAGAGCATGTGACACCTGTCCTTCCATTTACTGCCTTTCTTTCACTAATCATCTCTTAACTGCGCTAATTCAAGAAATAAACACTGGCAGAGATAAGTTTCCAACAGAGCCCTCTCTCCAAAATGTGCCTTGAAAGTAATATCCAGATTAAGCCCCCAAACCAGGCTGTTCTCTTTGTTGTTGGAAGCTTTTTGAAAGGGCTCATTTTCGTAATGGGATAAAAAATGAAACATTTAAAATATATGAATTTTATTGTGTGTTTGTTGGGTTCAAAATAATCTTGACCAACATTTAGGGGAATATGTTTATTGCAAGAAATTCCTTCAAGCCTTTTGTTCTGACTTAGAAAATCATTTACTGCATTGAGTATCTCCATCCTGGAAGTGCTTGAAGCATTTGTAGGCTGGTTTCTAAGATGGTTTCCTAAAGAAAGACTTTTGCAACCTGACAACGCTGAGTGTAATTCTAGTAGAATGCACACAGAAAAATTCTTCCTAGAGGAAACCCAGGTCTTTTATAGTTCACCATTATTCTTTAACTATCGTGTGTGTTACTAATTCTATGTTCTATAGATGTAGTAAGGAGTACACTTAAGCACCAGAACAAACGCAATGGTTGACTCATCCTTGGGTTTGGATTACATGTGTGGGGCTGTGTTGGGGAAGGGGCACTCTGAAATAGCAACACTCCATCAGAAACACAGTGGCACACCTGTAGTCCAAATGGCTGAATAAGGCAAAACATATGACATCAAAACGCTGGCATTCATATTAAAGAAAAAGGAAGGGAAAAAGAAGTTAAACTGTTACAAAGATAAGACAACACACTCTGTACGTGAAGGATAGAGAGTTTTAATGTATGATGCTCATGAGATGATTTATTGATCTTTTAACCTCTACTCCTAAGGCATGTTTGCTGTGTCTGATGTTGATGCGAACACCACATACACACAGTGTGAAAGTTGCTAGGGTGGAGGTTCTGTTTTAAAAAATAAATTGTCGTCACAGACGCACACCAAGAAGTGGCTGCTGTTTATACACCCAAAGCCTCTCAAATAGTCTGGGAGAAGGCAACACAATGGCTTTTTCTGCAGTTTTCTGTGGTAACAGATGGTGCAGAAGAAATACTTTCTTATTTTTAAAGGAGGGAGCTATCAATTCATATGCAATATTAAAAGGAAAATTTATATAATTGTTTTTCATGTAAAATTTTCACAAATTACCTTTCCATTCCAATGAAGTCTTAATCAAATGTCTTAAAGGAAAGCGTAACTAGTGTCAATTTGGGGGGGGGGCTTTCACAGTTTATTTTCTATAGATACAATTTAAAGCAACCATAATAGGCCTTATTCTATAGGCATAGTTACCTCTCTTTCCTTAGTTCTAAGAAGTCGTTTTTGCATGTGAAAAATCATAAGCAAGCAAGCTTAACAGAAATTTTGATAGATAAAAGCTTATTTATACCTACACAAAGATTCATTTTTAGTCCCCAACTTTGAGCTTTTGCTCACTGAAATTTGTTTTCTTTTCCTTAAGCTTATCTGCAAAGATTCATATCATTTTACATTTGCAATGTAGACAACACGACACCATGTCACCCATAAGACATTATTCCTGCATTATCATTTCTCTCAAAGACTGTAGCTGTAGGGAGTTGCAATGGGTTTTGGCTTTCATTAGTTGCCTTTATCCTGTGCTCCTTGTGCCACACCCCTGAGATAGTGGCTTTGGAGTTCCAGTGCAGCTCCTTGAAACACAGGGAGTGCACTTAACAGCAGGGTTGAAAAACCCTATTTTTTGACTATGTGCACACCGGACAGTCTCAGGCAGAAGATCAAGATTTGGTATTTGAGATTTCCTTTGTCCTTTATGAAAATATTGTAAGAGAAAAGATTATTAAAACTTTTTAATTGTTGTTGTCGGACACTGAGAAAATATGCTCATAACCTCTAAACTGAAAGCGTGGTGTTACTGCAGTCTTTACTGCAAGACATGTGGCTGGCAATTGAGAAGCTGGGAAAAATCATGTGGATTAAAGGAAATAAATTAAGAGTTGAGTAATATAAATCTTGAGAGCTCATTGCACCTGGAATCATTTTCATGCTAGTGTGTGCAATTGGGCTTTCTCCTCTTTAAAGGACCCTGACTGCAGGCTGAAAATTGCTATTTTGAGTCTAGTACTGTATATATCTTTCACTGTTGACTAAAAATTTTTTTCTTGTTGAGATTCTTAGGAAAAGCCAGGACATGTTTTGGTAGACATTTCTAAAATTTTCTATGGTACATCTTTGATCTTAATTGGATATTGTCTCCTGTAGCCTATGTACAAACTGCCAGTAGAGAACTGACACATACCATTCTGGTAGAGGCAATTTAGGTATGGTGTCAAAAGCTTTGGGGCATTTGAAAAGAAATTGTTTTCAGGATGCTAAGCATTCTTAATTTATTTGTAGAACAATAGAAAAAACTTTGTGTTCAGGAATAAAATAAAAGAGTAATAATATTACTGTTTCCTACTCTATCATTCCATTCTGCCAAATACCTTACATATATTATTCAATAATATGAACGTTCACTGAACATTTAATTTGTACCAAAATGACTGAAGCCCCTTCAAATATATGAACTCATATTGAATCGTCATGAGATTATGAAAGCACATTACTATTCTCTTTTATAAGGAATCTGAAGCTCACAGAACATCGAGTCCCAAACCTTTGCACGGCATTGCATCCTTATACTGCTTTCTCAATTCTTGTAATAACCCACAAAGTTAGGCATCATTGTCTCCTTCTACAAATGCATAGGTAGAAGCTTATAGATTTAATAACCTGCCTAAAGCCAAGCAGCTGGGACATAGGAGAGCAAGAATTCAATCCAGGACTAAGTAATGCTAAAACTTGTATTTACCTTCACAATAGGTAGAAGGCTAAGTTACCACCTTTAGAGAACGTATCTCATAAGCTTGGAGCTGGGAAGGATCTGGGGCTATGACCTAAAATGCTATGGCCAGAGCACTGCAACCTTCCCTGAGCTGCATCCTGTACAGATGGTTCGAATTGTCCTTCTTCCCCATGCTGCAAGGTCAGTGCTCAGAGTGAATTGAGAATCTCAGAACAGTTTGCTTCCCAGAGTGGACATGCTCTTCATGGCAGGCTCTTTAATGGAATCCCACTGGGACTTCCACATAGTACACATATTTGCAATGCCTTCTCCTGCCTCAGGCTACAGGGAGGCTTTGTAGTTGGAACCTAGTTCATTTTAGAATCCCATCTGCTCTTTGGTGGATCACGTTGGAGAAAGTGAGCTATAGATTAACCTTCAAGCCAGAAATATTTTCATGGTTCTCATTTCCACAAGGTCACCAGAGTGTATGAGAACAGAAAGCTTCGCAGGAAGTAAAAATCTATAATGTTAGAAATAGTCTTTTCTCTAGTTCTATTTCCCTTCAGATATAGCTACATATTAGAAGCAGCAAGTAAGGATCAGGAACAAAACATCCCACTGTTCTTGTGGCAGTAGGTTAAAGAGAAAAGACATATTTCAGACTTTTGATGTTCTACTCTCCAGAAAAAAAAATCTATCACTTATGTAGACATAATGGCTTATATTCTGAAGCTTTTTAGCAACTTGGAGGGTTACAATGATTAAATAAAATATACCCTTAGAGATATATTCATGTTGTTTTGTCAATCAAATGTGCATGTTGCCAAAATGGAGCCTGCAAGTTTGCATTATTTTTCAAATTCAAGGGTGTCATAGAATTTGTGTCCCTGATTGTCTTTCTTAGGAAGATCTCAGTTATTGAGGATCTTACAAGGCAGAGAGCAATGTAGCTTTATCTACAATTGGAATTTGGCAATTGATCCTAAATTAGGTGACATGACTGCTCCATAGTGTTGGGGGGTTATGAATCTGCCACGGACAACTCTGAAATCTTCTGAGGTAGCAACAGTGGACCTTGAGCCTGCAGCATATAGATGAACTTCAACAGTTCCTCAGTCCCTAAGACTGGATGCAAATGTTCATATTTGTTAATTGTGGGAGAAATGAACTGTTCAGGGTCCCCCCAGAAAAGAGGTGACTGAGACACATAGAATCTCATTAGCCTTATCTTCTTCTCAGACAGAATTATTCTACACAGTACTTGGATCACATTACAAGAATCTATTTCAGAGTGAGGTAAAGGCAGAGTTCTATGTGCTGCTTAAGGCCTACCACAATGCCTGACATGTATTAGATACTCAATAATTCAACATCTTGAACAAATACTTTCAGCTTACACTTTCATAGTTCCTTAGGCCTCCAAAATCTTAATTTGCTATCTTTATTTCATTGTGATCATCTAATTTTTCAAAACAAAAACTATGGAACAATGTTTTTAAGCCCCTGTATTGTAGTTTGAAGACATAAGCAATAGGAAAGAGAAGAGTTACCTCCTGGGATGGGTCCAGTTGTATTGGATTATAAGAAGTCTCCAGTAGGATTTCTACATTCTAGTATCTAGTTTCCAACACTAGGAAAAAACATTCAGCGTTAAAATAAGTATAGTAATTTTATTCCAGGAATATAACTAATCTTATTGACAAAAGACTGACTAAGAACAATAGTACCAAAGTATTAATTTATAATGAAATGGAACTATTTTATAGAGCAGTCTCTTCTTGTCACTAATAATTATATCCTTGTCCATCTTTATGGGAAGCAAAATTATAATTGGACGTTACTTGGTGAATATGAAAACAAAATGAGTATAAATTGAATAATTACAATGACTATGTCAAGAACAGCTGTAGTAACTAATAATAATTACATCTTTTAGCATTGAACTCTTATTATATGACAGGTACTGTGCTAATTTATGTAACTTTACACTGATATATGGTAAAACTGTTTTACAGATGAGCCTGCAACAGCAAGCAGAAACACCAAAATAACACCCAGAATTTGGAGGCAGGTTTATTTGTGAGAGTGGACACTGAGAGTGGACATTCTGAGAACAGCAGGTTCTGATCTCTGGTGGTTTAAGGCTTATATGGGATAAGTAAGCAGGAAGTACAGAGGCAGAGTGGTTTGTCAACAGGGGATTGGTTTATATACAGCATGCCTCACAGTTACCAGCCATTTCTAAGAGTTAGGAGCGACTGGAACTGGAATAATTGGGCAACTGAGAAACTGAAGTATAATGGCTGAGAAGCCATTTTATGTTACATGTGTCTTCCTCTTAGTTTCTGCAGCAAATCATTTCTTTTACACATGACCTTTTGAGATAAGGCCCAACTGGAAGCAGTAACATTTGGGTGGTCAATGGTCCTAGGATGTGGTCTAGCCAAGCTCTCAACATTGTGTTATTACAGGATTTTTGTCCTAAGTTGCTTTTTTAGGAAGAGGCATAATTCATGACTGTCTGTTCTGTAACATTACTCTGGCAAGGCAGTGAGGGAGTTAATCTGACCTAGGAGAGTGTCCATTGCACCTTTGATGCTCAGAAAATCTTGGTCAAGTGTTTGATTGATTGTTCTATTGTCTTGGTCAAAAGCCCATACAGTTTAAGGCAAATCAAAAAGCAAAAAGCAGAAGAACACCTGGAAGGTGGTGAGAAAGCAAGGACTGGGTTAAGCAGGATCAAGGTCAATTAACAAAAACCACAGCTATCAGGGTGTCAGAGAAGCATAGACTGGGATAAGTAGCCTGAAAAGACACAAAAATCAAGGGGAATAGGTATGGAACAATCTTGTGAATGATGTCCTCAGGCTTCAGCCATGTGTGCACTGGCTCTATCCTCTTCAGAATGAGCCTTGGAGGAGTTCTCCATGTAAAGTTTTCAATACATCTAAGGCTGGATTTCTGACAACTGTAGAGGTAGTTAATATGTACTGGGGTTACATGTGCATGCAGGGACGTCTTCAGCTATAGCTGGCCTTTTAATTTGTTTCAAGCTGCTTCTGTAAAGTGATGTTTTAATTTTGAAAATCTATATATCTTCAAATGGGAAGCACCCATTGCAATGCCTGGGGTCAAGGCCAGTAACACAGGTGCTGAAGCCTTAGTTGGCTGCAGTGGTACAGGTGTCAGCACCGAGCCTTGAGCTTTCAGGATAAATGGTGTAGGAAGGTCTTGCTCTGGTCATCCAGGAATACTAGGTAAAGATTTTCTGGCTGGGGTTGATGTTTTAGTCATTGGGATCCCTGGAGAGGCCTTAGGCCTCTGGACCAGATTATTTTGCATCATAGGTGGCAGGTTTCCAAACAACAGTTTGCTGTGCAGATCATCCTTGCAGGAGAGTTTTGGTCAAAATAGTTTCGTTCAAGGTGATCACAGTATATCTAGCCATGGGACTTCATTCCTAGCAGAGCTACCTCTATCCTTAAAAAAGGTGTATTCAGAATGTGTTAGGGAGTCCTTCTATAGAACTGTTCATCTTAGTATAGTGTGTGGCTGCTAGACAGCTAGGTCTTAGTCTAAGGTGAATTTGTCAGATTTTTTGATCAGAAGGACAGTGGCTGTTAGAGCGTGGAGGTGAAGTTGGGGAGGCAGCCCTTAGAGGCCATTGGCTGCTGCCAGAGACTGCCAGCTTGAGTAAACATCAGTGTTTTTATAGAAGCCAGAAGCTTGAAGAAAGTTTTGGAGTTTCTTCCTTGCAACCAGTTTTTGCCTGATTTTTGTAGCAGTTTTTGTGTCTTTCTAGTATGCAGCTTGAGTGTTATTAATTAGAGGACAATCATGGTGGCATTGGTAGCTTGGAAATCTTGAACCGGCTTTACAGGCAGGAGAGGTGCACTGTTTGAAGTAGGTGGGATTGCCTTGAAACATAGTTCAGTAACCAAAGGGCATGACTGATAGCAAGCCCTGCAGGAAGGTTCTTTGTTCATACTTCTTGGAATTGAGTCTCCCAAAATTTCAGGGCTATGTTTATTAGGCTGACATTCACGCTATTTTTCCCTTAGAGGTACAGTCAGAGTCAAAATCAAGTTTAGGATAGTAGACATAAATGTTAGAGAGGCTGAGCATGTCCTAGGAGAGTTAAAGGGCACTCAAGAATGTACAGGAATTCGTGTTTGATCAAGTGTCCATCAATCTCACAGGATGGCAGAATTTTTCAGTAGAGGCTCCAGTGGGTTAACTTCAGCAACTCTACATGTGTTTATTGGCTTCTTGCTTCCCTCTTTGAGGTCTTCCAGGAGATCAGTGTGGTATTGATCTAAGGCTTCATGACTCTCTGTGGCATTACAGCCTCAGTTTGGCCATGCTTGGAGGAGGACTGTGTTCACCCAAGTGTCAAGTTCAACCATAGTGATGGATACTTTTGACTTTAAACAGGCTTGGGCCCCATCTGACCAGGATAGGTATGTCTCTGGAAGTGGCTCTGTGGCCAAATGCAGGTAACAAATTGGAACTGGTTCAATTGGCTGGAAGTAAGCAAGTCAGGAGCAGGGGTTGCAACTGAGGCAGCTGATGAGGGTGCCAAGGCAGGATTCTCAGAAGGCATGGGCCTCTTCTTTCCTTCTTTTTTCTTTGAGATGCAGGGAGTGGTTTGATTTTATTTTTTAACTCCATGAAAGCCCCTTTTCCTGCAGGCAGGAACTATGGGTTTTAACTAATTAGCTCCCATTCTATCTTTCTACCATGTATATTGTGTATTCTTGAATGATAGTACAATAGAAAAAGGGTACGTGCCCCTTAGAGAGAGACCTTTCAAAGATGCCTACCTGGCTGCTCCTTGCTGGGACGTAAGTGTGACTTAGCGAAGGAGGGTGCAAGGCTTCCACTGACAGTGCTGTAGGTCAATCACCATGGGACCACAGGTCAGGACCAAGTCAGCTACTGAGACCAGTGCTTCCCAGTCCTGGTGCACAGATGGAGCAGCCTATTGTTTATGCTGTCCTTTCCACTCACTCACGCATTCATTTAGCAGGTACTCAGAGGTTAAACTTTCTAATCTCTCTTGCCTTGAGGGAGGCCTTAACTAGCAAGAGGTGGTCAAGCTCTTCTGCTTCAACTGAGCAGGACTGACAGACTAATTGGGGTGTCCTTGGGAGTCTTTCCAGAATCAGGCAGGCAGGCAGGCAGGCAGACAGACAGACAGATAAATTGTGTCCTCTTCTCTTTGAGGTCCAATGTGAGTCACTTAAGTGAGAAGCCGAGTTCTCCTCCAGAATTCTGACTTGAATCTTGAGGGTGTGCTTTCCGGTCAGGAACTGGCGAGGCCCTTGGTCCATCTTCAAGGGCCATGACCAGTGACCAAAGAGGTCAGCATGCTCAGTCTTCTTGGTTGAAGCACTAGATGCAATGGCAAGTGGAAACAATGAAATGACACCGAGGATTTGGAGGCACACTTATTTATATTGATGGACACTGATCAGGATCATTCCCAAAATACCAGGTCCTGATCTCTGGTGGCCTACAGCTTCTCTGGGATAAGCAAGCAGGAAGTACAGAGGCAGAATAGCTTGTCAATTGGGGATTGGTTTATACAATATGCATCATAGTGACCAGTCATGCATCAGAATGACCAGCTATTTCTGAGACAGGAACAACCAGAACTGGAACAGGAACTGTTACTGGGCAACTAAGAAACTAAGTATACTGGCTTGGGGGTCATTTTCTGTTATAAGAGTAGTTAAGTGAGTTATATAAGATTTTACAGCTAACAAGTTATAGAGCCAGAATTTAGCCAGGGCTCATTTTAAATCTAAGACTCAGGTGATTTATACTGCTTTACCTGAGGGATATCTCTTGCACTAGAAGTTATTGTAGAGAAGAGTTGCTCTATTGAACAGTGCTATCATTGTTCTGTCAATAGTGATCAATAGCAAGTCTCTTTTAAAAATTATTTTACTCTATTTTAAAGAGTGAAAACAAAAGCAAAGAGAAATAGCCGATACAAAGACAGAAACAGGATAACATAAAAACAATACATATGTCAGATTTTCAAAACAAGAATAGCAAATTAACAATGTTATATTACCTATTTTTATCATCAATAGCAATTCTCTTTCCTAAGCTTTCATTGGAGATCAGTACCTCATTTTATCAGAAATATCATGTCTTGGCTGTATTAGTAACACTGACTGGCATACAGTAAAGCCTGTGCATCTTACGGAGTTAGGCACTTGAATTCTGATAGTGAAGTCAGGTCTAGTTTTGAAGTTTAACTTTCAGAAGATAGTTGGTTCCTCATGTCCAAGTTTCAAATTACAACTCCTCGTGTATTCTCAATATTGAGAAAACTTCAGAAAAGATCAACACTAACTACACAGTAGAAAGACATTGAGACTTTTTGAAAACACCATTATGGGGCCCAGTGATGGATCATTCAGACCTTGTGTTACACAAGCACCTCACTAGGTGATTTAAATATAAAAAACCAGCTTATTCTAATGTACAGTATATTTATCCTTAAATATCCAGATATAATGTTGATGTTCTCTCTCTGAACATTTTAGTGCAGTTGTTTGGTGGTAATGATGTGCTCACAGTATAAAGTTCAACTGGCTTTATTTGTGAAGTCAAATTTCTTCCTTACATTTTTTGGCATATTCATAATACCTTCAATCCAGGTTTTTCTATGCCTTTGTTGAACCATTTATTGAAAACTTTTGCATCTTTGGATGCATAAGAAATATCTGGCCTATTTTCACAGAGCATAAATTGGGAAATATTATTTTTATTAAGTAAATTTAGATATACTATGGATTTCTATTCAATATTTTATAAATCTTAAATATTAATTACTAAGATGATACATTTTTTTAACCTGGGGTCACTTCTTTGGTTTACACTGATGATTTTCTCATTGTGACTCAGGAGAAACTCTATGGAAAAATAAAAGTAGAGGAAAATTTAGGAGGCAACAAAAATTAACATTATTTTGTGCGGACAGCTTACCAATGAGGTGAAGACAAGTCTTACATTTTCATTAAAAAAAGGAAAGTGGGAAATGAAGTAATGGAAAATTGGGGGTCTTATATAGCTATTCAATTAGTAGGTAAATCATTCAAAAGGTATGTATGCCAGGACTGCCCCAGCCTCCTGAGATATGAAGATGCATTGAATTGAAGAATCTTGCAGACTGGGGCATGGGGGCTTATACAGATGTAAGTATTGTGCAGTGTGGTAAATGCTGAGGGAGGAGGCTACACAAAGTACACATGGAGTCTAACACCAACATTGAAGTGGGGATTAAAAACTGGCAGAGAGTGTAGTATATATTGGGATAGTTCTTCAGGAATTGTAAGCATTTTTACATGGATTGTTTGTTCAGTAGTCCCTATGCATTTTGAGTTAGGACTGATTATATCTAATAAGTGAAGAAACATAAGACATCTGCCCAATATCATCTTAACTAGATCCATGCCCCAGTCTTCTGTTTTCAGATCCCTTATGTTTTCCATGACACAATCTTACATTCATGCATTTAAATATGATGGAACTAGTGATAATTATACATGGGGAGAATCTTAATTCTATTTTATATATTCTCTTTAAAAAGATCAAATATTTAATAATTTTGGATAGGAAAAAATTTTCAACTTTTTAGAAGTATTTTCCATAATTCTTATGTCAAAGTTTCAAAATTGTGACATGCCTGATCGATTTTGTCAATATTGAAGACTGATGAATAAAATATCTGCTCATCAATGCCTAATCTGGGGAATAGAATTTGTCTTTGTTTTGAAATATTTAAAAATTCCTATTCCTAGTTAAAGGTTAAAATCTGTATCATTGGTTTCCCTTAAAAATATGTTTCCCAACTATATTCTCTGTTATTAGAACAAATAAAAACATTATTAAAAGCCCTGGGCAAGCTTTTTCCTTTAGATAAGCACTGTGCTACCAGAACATATGACATCATATTTGGCTCCAATGTTTGGAAATGACAAACCATAAAAGATGACAACTTCTACTAGCCACGTCATAATAGGGGATGAAGTTTAAAACAAGACTGGCAAAATAAAGTTTGAGGAAACTGACTATTTTTTAAATTGTACATTTATCATGACAGTTTTGGGGTTAATCTCTGGAACCAGCACAAGGATGAATGAGGTAATATTTGCACATGTTGTGGATAAGATAACCGAAAGTGGGGGGGCATTTCCAGGCTAATGGGCAACGGAGATTATGTGCTTGATGGCTGGAAATTGTTGTGTGGTTAGGATAATACAGGGTGCAAAAACACTGCTGCTGGTAAAGTGGCGAGAATTCCTGTTGGAGCTAAAGCCTTCTGAAGGGGGGGCATGGAAAGAGGAGGCAGAGAAAGCAGCAGCATGAAGCCTTACAAGAGAAAGACTTGAGAAGCTACAAGTGGGAGGTAAACTACCCAACTCCCTTGTAGACCTGAAATGATAAGAGTTGGTAATTAAACCTTCACTTAAAAGTGTAATCTGATGATAAAAAGCTAACTTAATGCTGTTCATGTGTACATTATGATATGGAAAGAGATTGTAGCTCTGATTTCCATCTCTCACTACCCAGATGTTATTACCATTAGAGTCACGTTCAGAGGATTCATTTGGGCCTACTTTGTTTTATTTTGTGGCTTTGAGGACAATGAAAGAAAGTGGGTTTGTGCTGGATGTGTTGACTGAAATGCACCATTAATTTCATGTCTCCATTGTAAAAAGCACTTTTAAAGTGTGCCAAGGCATTTTAAGTGTTTCAACAACATGCTTTTCTGACAATAGAGAATCAGGGGTACGTTTTCATGGTATCAATAAAAATATCATAGTAATTTACAGGGTTGAACTGAACCCTAAGTTGAATCACAATGAAGCTCCTTCAGAGCTAATAGCAATTTTAATTTTTTTCCTGGGCCACTGGGATTGGAATAAACATGAACTCTGATTGTCTCTATGATCTGAAGTCTCAGTGGCCAGGGGGTTTGTGTTTTATGGGGGATCTCCACTTTTGGAACTCTCTTCTCCATACACAACAGATCCCAGATTTATAAGCTTTGAGATTCTAGAAGGAAAGAAGAAGGCATATTTGTTTCTTCTTATCTGGTGTAGGAGTCTGGCTGGTATTAGATGCTATTACTGGCTGAGAAGAATCATTGTTTGTGTCTCAGTTTTGTACTTGGGCTTTCAGACTTGGCAAAGGGCTCGCTTTGACTAGCTAAACAAATAAACAAAGTATTTTCAGGATCCGCTGACATTCAATATCCCATTCTTCTCAAACTTTGCCAGATGCAAACAGCAAGAGCCAATTATTCTAGTCTCTGTTCAGTTTAGACTCTCTTTAGAGAATTATATTGGTAAGGATCCCGTTCCTGATTTTTTTGTATTACTGTGTCTCTGAACATATGATTCCATAGTTGTTTCCTGATGATTTAGTTGCATATGGCAACAAGACAGGGACTTTTTGGCTTAAGTCCCCACTGTCGTGCTTAAGGGGCACTTTCACATTAATGTCACATTAAGTTTCTACTATTTAAAGCATGGCGGTACATACTCCAGGATCTAAGATGTTTGAGAGTAATTTTCTGACCTCAAATTATCTATGATATTATGGAGACATTTATGAGTACATGTGTCATATTTCAAATCCTTACCCAAAGAGAAATAGTGAATGAGGCAGTGAGGATGGTGGAAGGAGACAAATGTGGGCTTTGCTGTTCAGGTGTACATCAGAGTAAATTGTAGCTCTGCCATTCCTTGATTTAAAGCACATCCTTTCCCGCTTGGTTTTCCATGTCTGAATAGTGCAATAATTGGCAGTCACTTTGTAATCGTGTTGTAAACAGCTGATAGAATTCTACGTGAAAAGTGCTCAGTACTCTATCTAATATAAAAGGCGCTCAAAAAACATTAGTTCTTTCCTCCAAGAAGCAATAAAGGATCTACAGCTGGGGAGGTAAGTAAATGCCCTGAAAGTAAGTGGCTTTTGAGGAGCATATTGCAGGATGTGTAGTGCACATAAAGAGATTTGAGGGGCCCGTAGTAGAAGACAGGAATAGTAAATTGTAAGGAAAGAAGTACGTTTAACATGAAGGTCAATTTGACCTGACTAAGAGCATGCGAGTAAGAGAACTTTGCATAGGGCTGGGCTGTAGATCCAAGCCTTGTAGAGCCAACAACTGCAGTGTGAAGAATTTTGAAATTTCATGAAAAAGTATCAGTGGCACAATGTATTGAGCTAGAGGGACAGAGAGCTGGCAGCAGTATTTTCACTGGACAACAGCAGGAAAACACAGAGGCTGGGAAACGGGTGTGGGGAAGCTTTGAGCAGCTCAAAAGAGAAGTGAAGGTTTACACTGCAGGGGCTGAGTCTGGCAGTGTAGTCAGCCTCTGCAAAGAGTGCGTTTAATGCAAGAAAAAATATTGAGTAAATATGGATAAAAAGAGGTATGGCAAAAGAAAAATAAAAAGGAAAGGGAGTAAAAGATAAATGAAAATGGGAAAGGAAATGAAAAGAGAGAAGAGAAAGGAGTTTTAGAACAGCTTGAGTTCATTCACAAGGAGGGATGTGGAATTGTAGCCATTAAAAAATTAGATTAACACTTCCCTTCTTTTTTTCTTTACCCCGAAGCCCTCACCCCATGCATGATCCTTAATAAATAATACTTGATGAAGATGGTGATGATGGGTCCTCTTCATGTTAATCCAGGCAGTATGCAGTTTATGAATGGACTGGGCTCCAAAACTCTGCTGCAAGCCAGTTGTTTGGCTATTGGAATATATTTTTCCTTTGAGACAATATAACACTCGGTGGTTAAATTCTCAAACTACTTCACAAAAGGCTATTTAATCTGCAACGTGTTGGAATTATAGTGCTAATGTACTGCAGAACAGTAATTCCTTATAGACATATTATATACTTCTTGATGGTTTGCAAAGTGCTTTTGCATACAATTTGAAACATGGACCATCTCTGCATAATATTTTTTTCCATGGAAAAAATGTGTTCCACGTTTTAAACGCAGAGGCTAGTTGTAATCCTCCACCCAGTCTGGTCACAGTGAAAAGACTTGGCTACCACAGAAGGGCGAGTTTCCCACATTGCCCTTCCCCTGAACAGTCACTCCAAGAAAAATTCAAAAATGGGATAAAGGTCACAGGATAAGCACAGGTCAGAGCTGAAGGGTTCCACAGTGAGCTGAGCTGCCACTGGAGCCTTTGAATTGAGAAGCGTGAGTTTGAATTTAGATTCTGCCTCCTACCAGCTCACAGCCTATGCTCTGTCTCCCTCTATGTACAAGAAGGGTAATGGTACCTGCTTCTGGCGTTTTGTGGTGTTAGTGGTGAGATGATATGTGAAAGAGCAGCTAGCACAGTGTACACAAAACGGATACTAGGAATGTTCACTGGTATGTCAGAGCTGGGAGAAGCCCTGGTGGGAGGATGTTCCTTTGGTGAGAAGCCAGTTCCAAGAGGGAAGGGACCCAGGTCCTGGTGAGGGGCCCCAGGTACTGATTCCCTTGGACAACAGTGACAGCATTAACATTTGTTTTTCTGCATTTGTTATTTTAAAGAGAAAAAACAATGACACACAATTTCTAAACAAGATAGCAGGAGAGTAACAATGCTTAGAACATTGCTTATTGTTATCTTCAAGGTAATTGCTCAGATTACAAGATACAGGCATGAAAAATTGATGACATGATAAAAGCACAAATGTTTCCTAATAGAAGTCAGTAGCATAGCTATTTTAACCCTTTTCCTTTTCCTTTTCTTTTCTCCTTCTCATATCCCAGTTTTTCTTTCCTTTCAAACAGTTTCTTCCCGTGTTACAATAACCCTATCATACATTTTTGATCTTATATACTCTTTCAGCTTCTTCCACAAGGGAAACAATATGATGTTTACAAGTGTGAGGCTGATTATTTCACTTATGATTATGGGCTTAAGTTGTATTCATTTGTCTATAAAAAGGCATTTTTGCCCTTCTTTATACCTGAATAGTACTCCATAGTGTAAAAATACTACATTTTTATTATCTATTCCTCTTTGGTGGGCATTTGGGCTGTTTCCAAGACCTAGCTATAAAAATTGTGCTACTATAATCATGGGGGCACATATCACTGTGGTCTGATGTTTTAAATTCTTCTGGGAAAATAGCCAGAAGGGGACTATTTGGATCAAATACAAATTCTATTCTTAGTTTTTTTTTTGGAATCTCCACACAGATTTCCACAGTGGGCATACCAGTCTACGTTTCCACTAACTGTGGAGAAGAGTTCTTTTCCGCCACAATCTCACCAACATTAGTTGTGGGCTTATTTCTTGATGATAGCCATTCTTTGTGGAGTGAAATGGAATCTTAGTGTTGTTTTCATTTCTCTCTCTCTCTCTCTCTCTCTCTCTCTCTCTCTCTCTCTCTCTCTCTCT
>NDGN011522470.1:6863-16954 GCA_002564285.1 Tympanoctomys barrerae | reverse complement strand
CTTCTTCTTCTTCTTCTTCTTCTTCTTCTTCTTATTATTATTATTATTATTATTATTATTATTGGCGGAACCAGGGATTCAACTCATACCCTTGCACTTGCCAGGGAAGTGCTTATTCTATTGAGCCATCTCCCTGGGCTCCTGGAGCATGTTCTTTTATGTTCTATTGATCTAAAATACTATTAGAGTCTAAGTCATAAGAAAATGATTCTTTTTTAGGAAAATTTAAACTAAACCACATAGGTGAGCTCATCACAGGAAATGTTTCATATTTATTCATTATATAAGACCTTGCACAAACAATGTACAGAAACCAGAAGGGTTAAGAGATGCATTTAGTCATTTTTGTGGTTTACTTACAGACTTACTGCTGAAAAGTCAATTGATTTTTGAAAATTGACCTGCAAAATTTATTTATTTATTTTAAAAATTTAGGTATTTGGTACAGGGTCTCGCTACACAGCTTGGACTCCTTGTTATCCCCTCTTTCAGCCTCCTCAGTGCTGAGATTACAGGAATGTGCCACCATGCCCAGTTTCAGTGGCCAGCTCAGAGGGCTCGTGGGGCAGGGCTGTCAAGGCATGTGGGATCAGGGATCGAATACAGGCCCTTGAGCTTGACAGGCAGATGCTTAGACAGCTGAGCTATCTCCCCAGCCCTGACTTATAAATTTTAACTTTATATAATTCTCTGCTTTTGTAAACTTTCTAGTTGAAATAACAATAGTTTTTTCATAGTGTATTCTTTTCTTTATTTGCATGTTCACGTATTTATTAAGTTTACAGGTTCTATTTTCAGTACAGGAAATGTATTAGAGAGCAAGATAAATGTGATCACTGTTTTAACAGAGTGCCATTTGTGGGCAGAAAAAACAGACAGAAACAAACCTCAGTCAGGAAGTATTAGCTAATAATATCATCAAACACATTCTCCTGACGGGGTAAGTCACTCACATGCTAGAGATGGCCTCAGAGCCTCTTCCAGCCTCTGCCTGGATTGTACCACTTAAACTAAAAGAAGAGAAACAAGAAGTAGCCTGTGGGTAATCCCATAGATACCCGCAAGTACAGAGGGGTAGGCAGGCACAACCTGAGGTACTGAGACGGGGACAAGCTACGGCTCCTGTGAGCAGAACACTAAAGCAAGGAGAGAAGTGTTTAGAAAATGAAAAGAGGTTAGGTAAGGTCTGTGTGAGAACAATTTTGTAGGATTTGTTTCAAGGGCAATAAACCTACTGGAAGTTTCCAAGTGATGCAATTGGTAAAATTGCCATTATTAATAAGTAGCAATTTGTAAAAGATTTGCATTTAGTTTTAAATATAAATGAAGATGAAGATGATTATTGAGACATATGGATATTTTAAATCTTATCCATACTTGTACTCGTGATTCTTTTTTTTTTTTTTTCAGAACTAGGGATTGAACTCAGGCCCTTGTGCTTGCCAGGGAAGCACTTATTCTACTGAGTCATCTCCCCAACCCCACGATTCTTATTTTTAATTCTTATTTTTTTACCTTACTTTCCCTGCTAAACTGTACATTCTAAAGCATGTAATCATATTTTCTACTCTTATCCTATCTTTATGACATATCTTTTCTCCTTTAGAAATAGCATTTAGTGAAAATCTTTTGCCTAAGATACATTATGTACAGGACCTAGTGAAAAGAAAATGAATTTTTGTTTCTTTAATCTTTCTGCTTTGGAACGTGACTTGAATTTTCAATGAAATACAGATCCTACATCACAAACAGAACAGTTTGAAGGTTTCACTCTGGAGCTGTTTTATTTTAATCACAATGCTCTTCCTAGAGACTACCTGCAAATCCTGCTGCTGTTTTTCCTCTCTGATAAATGCAATCAGTTAGATCCAGATATGTAAGTGATGGGCCTGTCCCAGAAGTGCTGTGAGATCTCTGTAATTACAAGTCAAATTTGGGGTTTGATCCCTGGTACCTCATGCTGCCCCTGAACATGCTGAGTTGACCACCGAGAGTGGGTGTGGTGGTGCATGCCTGTAATCCCAGCGTTGGGGATGCTGAAAACAGGAAGATCACTACGAGTCTGAGCGGCATAATAAGACCCTATTGCAAACACATTAAAAAAAGAAAAAGACAAGTTTATGGGATGAGAGGCAAGGAAAGGATATTAGCTATGGTTTTTGTTTGTTTGTTTATTTAATGATGTAAACTTTGAGATGGCTTTTATCCCTGCTTAAGAAATTTACAATTATAATCTATTATAATAGATAATAATCTACTTTTATAGATGACAATAATCTTATCTAATTGGGGATATGTATCAGATGAATGAATAAATAGCAACCTTACAACAGAGATAATCAATAAAGAAATTCTGAAAGGAATAGTAAAATGATAATTTCTGGTTTCTGCTATCTAATTTGCTTCTTAGAGGAAGCACTTATGGAATCCTGAGGGGAGAGCGTGCTACAGAAACGCTCATTTCCTCTAATGGTGTGAAAAGCGCTTTCTTGGTAAATTCTCAGGCTCTGCTTCAGGCATTTTTCACGAGAGTCTCTCATCATTACAACCTTGACTTGCAGGTTATAAAGCAACTGTACAGAGATTGCAGTGATGCAGAGGGTGACTGGGGCAACATGGGAGGGCAGGAGAGACTAGAAAAGGGTGGAGTAGCTGCCAATCTGGTTATGATCAAGGGGCTCAGCTGAGCTTGTAGACCGCGCGTCTAGGGCCTAGAGGAAGTTCTCTAACGCTGTCCTGCACACAGCTTTTCTTCTCCAGAACTGACTACACTCACGTCCTGGCTGCTGACTTAGACCCAAGAGGAAGGAAAAAGAACCAAATTTTGTTTTCTGTTTTGTTTCCCGCAGAGCCCAGGACTGCTCTTTCTGCTTGGCGCCCGGTGGCCCTGACGCTGCTGACCTTGTGCCTGGTGTTGCTGGCTGGCCTAGCGGCCCTCGGCCTTGGCTGTAAGTCTGCACTCTGCAGGTTGTGGTGGCGTCCCAGTTCTAGGGTTTGTCTGGGAGAAGAAACACTTTCTATGGACTTCCCCCCCCCCCCATCAATTCTGGAGCCTGGGAATAATTAAATGTTCTTTTTTTCTAGCAACAACTAGTTAAAATGATGGATAGTAGAAGTATCAAAATGTAACAATCACTTTCCAACTAGAATTCAACATTCTGAGAAGGATTTTGTCTATTTACATGTCAATATTGAAGTTCATGCATGCCTCACGCCACTCCCACCCCACAAGAATGAAGCAGCAGTGGTTTCTGCCCTTGCTCTGCCCTGCTCAGTTGGCAGACAGAAGAGATTTTGTTTATATCCACACCCTGAATACAAGGACAATAGATGAGTTCTTCCATCACTGATATTTTCCAAAAGGCTGTGAAATTAAAATCATTTAGCAAAAACTTTTGAAAAGCAAATAAAGAAGAAATGCTTGTGGAAGTCTTTAAACTTGAAACTAATGGGATAAATTCCCAGGAAGTGAGAGTGTACAGGGACTGTAGGAGTTTATGCTGAAGGTTATGACACTGTGTCTACAACATGCTGTGCACTTCTTAGAACTGCATGGTGTGCATACGTAACAGGAAAGAAAAGAAAGTGGGCAAACTTACCTCATTGGGGCAGGACTTGACGGCCACATTTCGGGAACAGTTGAAGACCATTTGAGGCAAAAGTTCACAACAAAAAGCAGATTTTTCTTTTTTTTAAATGTCAAGATTAGGTTTGTGTGGCATCTCAGATAGATGCTGGAGCATCCTTGTCCCTTTACCTTTTAACTCTTACTTTAGTCTGTTGTACACCAGGAACAACCCCTCACTCAAATCCTCCTTTTCACCTAAAAACTGGGATTTTATAGGAAACATTAAATCTTTATTTATGGGATCTTAATTTTAAACACAAAATTTACTTTTTCTGTTTTCTCAACTTGTTATTTCATTTTGATAGAACTATTGTTTTGCAACCACCATTTTTCTTAGGAATGTAATACAACTTAGGATTCATAAGGTGTTTCTGTATTTAAGTTTAGAAAAAAAGAGTTCCAAGCCTATGTTAAGATTTTTTGGTTAAATGATATTAAGGAAGTTCCTTGTTCTCCTGTATTATGCTTGTAAATTGATATTTAAGAAATGGAAATAAAATTTCTTGTTTTAATAATTTAATAAGCAACAGTACATAACACATTGACAATATTGATGCTACCAGAGTAGATTTGTGGTTTAGGTTCAGTCGTGGTTGAGTATACATGAAAGTAAGATAGTTTGGGAATTTACGTCTGAAGGCAGAGACTACTAGTATGATTCCATATTTTTAGGCAGACTTAGAGAAATTAATTTGCCCAAAGTAATATAATTTATTATGTGTGTACTAGAGTCCAAACTTGAATATAGCAGTATGAGAACACAGGGTCCGAGGTCATAAATGATATACTTTTTGTTCTCTTCATAAGTGAGAAACAGAAACAGATATTAAGACATAGCTGCCCAGTCTGACTTGGCTCCTTGGTTAGTCTTTCAGTTCTACCAGCTTTCCAGCGTTCAGCAAGCCATCATCTCTGAAAATGAAGAAAGACTGGGGAATCTGTCCCAGCAGCTGCAATCTCTTCAAGTTAAGAACAAGAAGTTGGCAGAGACTCTGCAACGTGTGGCTGAAAAGCTCTGTCGTGAGCTCTATAATAAGAGTGGGGGTGAGTGTGTCCTCAGCTCTGGGCCCCTAGAGTATCTGTCAGTTTAGAGCTGAATTTCCCAGCACAGTAACTGGGAACTATGTTGTTTAATCAGTTTTCTGGTAAACTGAACTGTGAGACAATGAGTACTTTTGGGACCTTGCAGTCGGCACATGTCTGTGTTACAGCACATGAAGGGATTCTTCACCTGCAACATCTGATGCCACACAAACAAGTAGCTTGGGATACCCAATATAATGCTACAAAGAAGTCAAACCTAAGATGTGGTCTCAATTTGCCATGGCACATCTGCTTGCAAATCCATCCCAGTCAGAAAGTCAATAAACTTAGAGCAGTCATTTTTGAATTTTAAGAATTATACAAGGATCAAATAAAAAAATGCAGATAGCCTTCTCAAGTTAGTTATTTTAATTCTGTATTACTTGGCTAGATATCAACTACAAGCATTTTCATGAGGACTCTAGATAATGGTAATGCTATACTCTGATTTAAACGGTCCTGCTGACAAAGAGAAGAAATACCACTTCAGCGTACGCCCCCTCCCATGGTGTGTGTATGTGGGTGTCTTACTAGTCTCTTGGCTTTCTTGGGTTTCATAATGGTTTGCTTCATTAAAGTCAGTTGTTCATCTTACAGGAGTATAAGAGGCAGCATACAGTTTCAAATCATCATTAGTCATCATTTTGGGGCTCTAACGTAAAATGATCTTTTTCTTCTCCATGCATGCATTTTCCTTCCTCAGTAGAAGTTTAGATGGTCTGATTACCCAGTAAGTAATGGCCCACTTCTGCTTCTCCAAGTGATTCTTTGTCTTATGACTAACAATCTCACAGACTGCAATAGGTTTCATTTTCTTACTTTTTCTGACAACCCAGCTGGACATTATTTTGAAGTATCCAGTTATCAAAAGGATAGTGCATATTTCTATGAATCCAGTGGTCCCTGGAATTTTCATCTAGCTATATAAAAATAAAAAAGTTAGGCAAATAAGCCATACTTACCTTAAATATAAAATTGACATATAAAAGTTAAAAACTAGGTTTATAAGAGTATATAAGAAATAATGCTTGGGTTTGGACTACATATACAAACTACTCAATGTTCCTTGGGCTCAAAACCAAGTTAAAATAAGGGAGAAGCAGAAACACAAAGGCCTATGAGAGATAAAAGCAATCAATGATGTCATTATATGTATTTATAAAACTAGATACTTTTTCTGAGGATATCAGCTGTAGCTATATGAATAGACTTGCTTCATAAATCATGAACAATTTTAAACATATATCACATGTCATGTGTACAGATAGATAATTTACATGTAAAAGGAGCTCATAGCATGTGTATCCAGCTTAGAAATTCACTGGTGTTTGTAATTTTCCTAGTTGTACATGTCACAAACAAAGGAGCCTATTTTCAGTACATAAGTTAATCTGTTTGACAAAAAAAATGTGCATTTTCTCCTTAAATATACCCTGTCTTTATATGTGTTTTCCTTGTGATATTACGTGTGTTTAAGTGTGTCCAGAGGAAATGAACTTTTTCTGACTTTCATGCCATATTTCTAATTGATTACATAATATTCCATTAGATAAAGTTATATAAGTAAAGCAGCATCTGTCCCTCAATTTCTTTGGTTCTATGGTATCTCTACCTATTTCACAAAAGGCCTCAGACTTGTCTTTTTCCTTTCAATCTAATGATCCCTTGTATCATTTTATACATTCATTGAAGGTATATTTTTCATCCATTTTTGAGGGTGTTGTATGTTAAGTTCTTGTTCATGGTTCTACTTATATTTTCTTTGTTTGTCCTTTGACACGACCCTTTTAGACGTGCACCGCTTCCCCTTTTGATCTAAGTCTTGGGAAGTTGGAAGCTCCTTTCATTTGCAAGTTTGTCCAGCTTTGTCCTTATCATTACAATGGGATTCTGGCAAGCAGAAGTACCTGAGAGAAGCAGGGTGTTAAACTGACAGAGATGCTTGGCAAGCACAAAGTCCTGAGTTCAATCCCCAGTTCTGCCAAAGAAAAAATAAATAAATAAATAAATAAAATAAAGTTACAGAGATGCACAGTGACTTGGTAGTCCTGATATAACAAGGACAACTTCCTACATTATTAATGCAAAATTTTCTTTGCTGCCATGAAATATTTCAAATGTAAGGAACTATTAATAATATAGAATTCACCTGGGTATCAACCAGATTATTTATTTATTTATTTATTTATTTATTTATTTGGTATTGGGGATGGAACTCAGGACCTTACACGTATAAGGAAGACGCTGTGCCAATGAACTAACTCCCTGGCCCTGACCAGATTTTTTGATGAATGTCATTTTTACATGTTTATAGGGTAAAATATAATTTGATACAGGTGTACAATGTGTAATGATTAAATAAGGGTAATTAGTATTTTCATATTTTCAAATATTATTTCTATGTGTTGGGAAACATCACGCCCTCCCATTTATTTTGAAATGCATCATAGATTGTTTTTGACCATATACAACTATGAAACCATCAATGTGTATTTTTTTCTCTGTGTTTGGATGCTTCTTCTATAGCTTCTTTTAATCCTCCTGCCCATCTCATTGCCTTGCTGGTCTATAGTGACAAGTACTCTTTTCTTTTATGAACTCAGTCTTTACTTTCTGCAAATGAATAAGAACATGTATTTGTCCTTCTGTTTCTGACTTATTTTACTCAACATGACGTCACCCAGTTCTCTCCACTTTGACCCAAATGACAGAATCTCATTTTTATAGCTGAACACTATTCCACTGTGTGTATATATTACATTTCTTGTATCCATTCATTTGTCCTTGGACCACTTGATTGAATCATATCTTGGCTATTATTGGGAATTGTGTCACAATAAGCACAGGTGTACAAATGATATAATGCCTTCATGTCCTGTAGACACATACACAGTAGTGTGACTACTAGATGATACAGTAGCTCTCTTTTTAGTTCCCCTTTCAATGTATGTTTGCCATTTATTTGCTATTTATTTTCTTCTGGATGTTGACAGTTTTAATTAGGGTGA
Source organism: Tympanoctomys barrerae (assembly GCA_002564285.1). Classification (NCBI taxonomy): domain Eukaryota; kingdom Metazoa; phylum Chordata; class Mammalia; order Rodentia; family Octodontidae; genus Tympanoctomys; species Tympanoctomys barrerae. The sequence goes on along the minus strand of NDGN011522470.1, from coordinate 9,235 downwards.
GGTGATTCCTCATTGAGGTTTTATTTGCATTTCCTTCGCTATTAGCAATAATGAGCTTTTTCTTTTTTAAACATACTTGTTGGTCATTTCTTTGTTTTCTTTTAGAGTGGCTATTTAGATCACTTGCCCATTACTGACTGGGTTATTTTTGTTGATGACTTTAAATCCCTTATATATTTTTGATATTAAGTACTTTTTCAATGAGTATTTTGCAAAAAATTTCTTCCTTTTTTATTGATATCTCTTTACTCTTTCTTCCTCTCTCTCTTTTTTCTTTTCTTTTTTTTTTAACCAAGATGTAAGTCCATTTGTCTATTTTTACTTTTTCTTTCCATTCTTTTTTTTCTGTGGCCCACTCAGCAGGGCTGGCGTCGTATGTGGTGCCAGGAATTGAACCACACTGAAGTGCGCGGTCCCTGCACTTGCCTAAGCTTGCCTAAGCAGGAGCTTTATACAGCTGAGATATCTTGCCAGCCCCATATTTTTACTTTTATTGCTTATGCTTTTGGGCTCATATTCAAAACACTTTTGCATAGCATTTCTCCAATGTTCTCTTCCAGTACTTTTATGGTTTTGGTGTTAACGTTTAAGCTTTCCATGCATTTTGAGTTTAATCCCAGTACAGTAGGGACTAGGAATTTGCCTTCTTGCTTCTGCACAGCTTCGCTAGCACTGTTTTTTGAAGAGATTTTTTTCTACTAATGTGTGAAGCCTTGAAGCCTTTGTGAAAACTCAGCTGGCTGCATGCTCATGGATGAATTATTGCATTCCCATTAATTTTCCATCTGATCACCAGATTTTAACATGCTAAGTGCTACATATGAAATTACATTTAAAACAGGTAATCATATGAATATTTAAATCATGACTCACAAAGCCTAAATCATTTGCAATCTGATTGCATCCACATAGCCCATAGGACACTTGACCATTCTGGCTTGGATGTCCACTTTAGTTTCTGACACATAAAGGTATATCATTCTAACTTCATTTTTATCTATTTTTCCCTAAAATTGTGTTTTTGGTTAAAGTAAGAATGGGACTCTTCTCATATTGGTATAGATTATACTCTCAAAAATCTATTTTCTATATGTGTAAGATTTGGAAGAAAAAATTAGAGTCTTTGTTTCTTGAGCACATGCATTTTGACTTTCTCAACCGTGAATAGCTTTATGAAACTGATTATTCTCTCTTACTTCTGAACTACATATACAAGGGTCAAGGAAATTCTAGTCATTCATTACTAGATCTTATACCTCATATAAAAAGTTAATGTCTACTTTAATTTTCACTTATTACTAATGAATATTTTCTGGAATATTCTAGGTGTTCAGTAAATATCTGTATTTATTATTGCAGGAGGAATTAAATGTCTGAACCAAACAATTAGTTTATTGTTGAGATATTAAATGTTTCGGAATTTTATGAAAAGAATGTCAGGTAAAAAACAATAACTGAAGTTTCATTTCCCTGTCTTCCCCACCTCCAAGGACCCAGGTGCAGCCCTTGCCCAGGAAAATGGAAGTGGCATGGGGACAAATGTTACCAGTTCTACCAAGCTAGTAAGAGTTGGCAGGGCTGTGAATATTTTTGCAATGCTGAGAACTCTACTATGCTGAAGATAGACACACAAGAAGTTCTGGTAATGTCCTGAGTATCTTCAGTGTTTCAAACTATATTGGTCAGCTTTCCATCTCTGAGACAAAACATTGGACACATACAATTCAAAGGAGGAAAGGTTTATTTTGGGTTATGGTTTATAGATCTCTCATTTCTTGGTTGGCTATCCCAAGGCACAAGCATTGGGGAAAAGGGCTTGGTAGAAGCAATCTGTTTACCTTGTAGAAGCTGAAAGTAGAGAGATTGGGAAAAGTCAGGCAGGAAAGGGCTCAGGATCAGGTGTAGTCCCTCTAGTCACCCAATCCAAACACACCTGGAAGTGTGCTTTACTAACCTTCTAGGCCTGTCTCATGCTGATCAAGTCGACTGTCAAGATGAACCATTACTGAATGATTCTTTTAAAAGAGGTCTTCTGTAAAAAGGATAGGTAAAGCAGGGCATGGTCACAAATGCATTTGCAATCCCAGCACTTGGAAGCTGAGGCAAAAAGAACATTCAGAGGTTAAGGCTGGCCTACACTACAAAGTAAGGTGCTGTTCTAAAAGAAAAAACAAGGGCTGGCCAAACAGCTCAGTGGATTAAGGAGCCTGCAAGAAGGCACAGGGGTCTGGGGTTTGATCCTTGGGCCTGCTGTGCCAGCCGCACCTCCGGGGCATGCTGAGATGGCAATTGAGACTGGTCACCGTAGGGTGCACCTGTAATCCCAGCTCTTGGGAGGCTGTAAACAGGCAGATCACTATGAGTCTGATCTA